>MQRK01208393.1:3324-14572 GCA_001938485.1 Girardia tigrina | reverse complement strand
AAACTAATTTTCAAGGTTATTTAAAAACTAGTATATAAACAATAATTATTTCAGTCATATTCACAACAAAATTACGGACAAAATTATACTTGCGGACCCTATTAAATCTTTAAACTTTATTATGATTTCTATGGACAAGAATCTTATTCTTATGTAATAGTAATAAAATAAATAGTAATCTTTCTTCATTTAATTTTTGTTTACTTAACAAATTTAGTATCCTGTAAAGGAGAAAAATTTAATCATAATTTTCAGATATTGCTCGTTCTAAATTAATATTGGTTTGTGCTGGTTGAGTGTGCTTCAAAATATTGATTTATTGTTAAAGTTTCGATTTAAGTTTTGTGCTCAAGTTGTCATTTGCAAATAAAGTATATTAAAAGGACTTGTGTTCATTCTTCATATATTATTGTTGGAAGAAACCTTTTAGTCGTATTGGAGTCAGATTAGAAATTTAATAATAACAAGGATAAAACCGAGTTTCAACCCAACCAATTGTTTGTATGCAGAGGTATTTAGTTCGCTGATCAAAATTTAAAGGGTTTTTAAATTTTTTTTAAACAGAAATCAAATTGAAAATTTTAAAAATTAAGTACAATGGTAATTAAATATTTAAACTTTGAATTTAAAAATATAATTTATAAATTTATTTAATTTAAAATATTAGTTTAGTAAAAAAATAAATTAATTTAAAACAGATAGCAGAAAAAACAGTATTTTTAAAAATAATAAATTTATTTGAATTTTATTAAAAATTTTTATTGACATCTGTAAAATTTATTTTTCAAATTTCGAAATCAATTAGGGATATGATTAACAAATTAAATATTTAAAACATGAAAAAAATATTATTAAATATATGTAAATTAATAGTTTTCTTAAATATGTTATAAAAATATTACAACTAAATATTATTTTGATTTGATTTATAATAAATTTAAAATTAATGGAAAATAGAGATCGGCGGATTGATTACAAATTTAGGAAATAGTTGAAAATTTTGTTTGAATAATTGTTATTAATAAATATATAGATTGAGTTAAAATGACTTCTGATATTGACGTTACAAATACTTCTCACAGTTTGCAAGTCTTATTTCTACGGAAGACGAACCCAATTCACTATGTATAATTACTTCATTACTCAAAACATCAAACACCTAATCAGTGGAATAATTTTGTTAAATATCGCTTTTTAAATATTCATGTTTAAAATCAAATAAACGCTTGTAAAATGCTGTATTCCGATTTTTAATTATTTGATTAATATCCTTATAAAATATAAATTACATGATGTCGATCCGGGAATAAAGGTTGAGTATCATTGTATTAGAAGGTACTCGATTGTGTATATCATGTAAGAAATATGTTGAATTTCATGATATATGATTAAAGGTGATAGACGCATTTGTTTATTCTGCATTCAATTCGATAAGAAACTTGCCAGATCGATAATCGTAAATTCTTTGGTATATCCCTTAGACTGCATGACTCGGAACAAGTTTTGAGCTCAGTCGGATCAACACATGTTGCTTGTCGCAGTTCTAAGCACCATAAATGATTTTTAGCCTGTTAAAATTGACATCCGAACCGTGATTTAAAACGAAAACTTTTTAATAAAATTTATTTACAAAAAAATTACTTTTTAAAAAAATAACCCATAAAAATTTTTAAACAAAATTTTAATTATTTCTGTGAATTATTTAATAATTAATTTTTTTGTATTTTTTTCGGTTCAATTTATTTTTGACCCCAGTTGCAAGACAACAAACAAATTAGGAACAAATTAATTTATGGAAATAAAATTAGACCAAAAATGTGATATTCGGATTTCGAATTCCGCAGTGGAAAGTTAATTTGATTTTAGGACACTATATAAGTTATCAAAAATATATTTCGACGGATTAACGGTCATCATCAGATCACTGATTATCTTCTTTTTTATTGTTTTTATATAAGAAATGAATGATTATGTAATCACTTACGTAAGTCTAATCGAAAACTCTTAACAAATTAGTTGAGAGTTCATTTAAACATTGATTTTCGGTTCAAGTGATCTTATCAACAATGCTTCACATCACACTCTCTCCCAATAATTTTTAAAATGCTTGCACAAAATCTTAAAATCATCATATGCTCATATTACAATTACACGTTTTTTATGCTCAGCAATATTACTCTTCCCCCCTCTTTGACTGTGTTCTTGGACTCGTTTGCAGATATGACGGGCAGTCTCTCCGATTTATGTGGCATTGCACCCATTACATGTGTATTGATAAACAATGTTCGAACACAAACATAAAGGAGTATGTGATTTATTGCAAAACATATTCTCAACTTTGAATGATTGAGAAATAATTTTTAAATTTAAAATATTATTTGTTGATATCAAGATCGAATTCTTTAGGTGTTTAAAACCCTCGGAGTAAGGTAAGCTTAGAGTATACCCAGGTGTAAAACAGTTTTCAATGTTTAAACTATTAATGTGTCCATTATTATTTTTTTTCAATTAATAGTTTTAACGTGTAAATGAGCATAAATGATTTTAAGATGTTGTGAAAGCATTTTAAAAATTATTGGGAGAGTGTTGTTGTTGACATACATTATTAAATATTATATAGTAATATATAATAAAAAAAACCTCAGGAAACCTCAGCCACATCAGTTAAAATTTTCATTTGCGAGCAAGATCTTCCGTAGACTATTGCCTTTCCTTTCGACTTCTCATAAGTAGTTTCTATCAGTTCACTGTTGATTACGTTTCAAATAATTCAGAAGTCAAGGAATTTATTTAATTATCAAAATTTTCTCCTTCATGAAATGAATAATTTACTTTTCCATTCTTCACTGATTACAAAATTGAATAGCAATAATTTAATAAATAATGATTATTAAATTGTGTCAGCAATTATTTGATAGAAATTAACTGATTACAGAAGATCTGTGAAGCATCTCTCTGAGCTTTATAAGTTACTTGGCCGATCTCAATTTACCACTTTGGTTTTTCATACAGTCGTGGGTAATCAGATAATTGTTCGGTCCAGTTGTCCGCAATTATCGACTTTTGTTACTGAAGCAATATCGATTTTATTACCGCGAGGCTGCGCCAGTCAAGTAATTGTCATTGTGTTAATGACGCGTAATTATGTGAGTTTACACCAGGGCTACAGTAACGTTTCATATATGCAATTATTTCAATATAACCTGTTGGCTTTGGACACCAACGTCCCTTTGTCATCAGAGGTTACCAGTATTGATGCAGCCCCTTGCGTTGTGATGTTAATCAATCTCCAATCTTCGGAAGATGAACAAAGTGTCTACAGTGATTTCTCAATAAGTTCAGAAAATGTAGCGTATTTATAATCGGTGATTATGACAGTATACATTGTATAGGTGGTCGTACGAATGGACTCCAGTAAACCTCCCGTTGTGTTTCCAATTAATTCTCCGATTTTTATTTTGAAACCTCCGAAAATCGTCGAGCAGTATCTCGAGATCATACACAATCCATTCAAATTGCAGTGGAGAATGGTCTTGACGAACCTGGAAATCGTTCGAAAAGAGTGGCTGAACAGAACTCAGTTATACTTCGCATTCAAGCGGAAACAGGTGTTTTTTGTGTTACCTAAGGTGAAGCAGTTTTAAAACCGAGATTTCTGTTTGCCAGATATCGAGTCGCTTGACTGACGGTGAGTTGGAGCAGCGATTGATGAATTTTATGAAATGTGTCGGTATTCCAACTGAAGCCGACCACGCAGTCGTGCGATATTGGGTGAGAGGGTTAACTGACGAGTCGAAAAAGAACATAATTTCTTCAATGCAATCTTCCGATTCTAAAAGCCAGTCAGATTCTGTTTTCACTTGAAGTTGGCTAGTGAACTGCATGTAAATTGATCCATCGGAGAGTCGGCCTAACAAGTGTTGTCATCGATTTTGTTTTCGATGATCATTTATAAACCTTTTGATGAATTGATTTCTAAGATGTTTTGAGTTGATTTTTTTGATATATCGAACAATAAATAATCAGCTAATCAATACTTTTTGACACTGGTTGTGAGTAGGGGGAAAATGTATGTTTGACACCACGGGGGGTTACCCGTTACCATGGCAACGGTTCCTGATACTTTAGCAACGCTTCTGATTGTTCCTTCGTACCCTAGCAACGGTTCCGATCACCATAGTCTAGGTAGCAACGGTTCCGGTTCACTTGGTAACGGTAACCAAGGTCTTAGTTACCATAGCAACGGTAACCAATGGACATTTTTCATTAGCAACGGATACCTTGATTCAAGGCGGTTGTAACCATGGTAACGGTTACCGTATCCATAGCAACCGAAGAAAAAGTGCTAATCGATAGTGCACATTGTGCCGCGCATTTCTAATGTGCTAGCACAGTGCTTTTCAAGGTGCACATATGCAAAAGTGTAGAAATCAATAAATAAAATTTTTTAAAAGTGCTAGTGTCAAAAATCGATATCATGTGTTTGGTGCACATTTTAATTCTCTATTTGAATGTGCAATCAGAAATTTCATATATTGATTACTTTTCCATATAATGAACATAATGTGCAAATTTACACAAAATGCACATCGATTTAGAGACGGAAGAAAGCAGAATATCAGAAAAGTGCTGATGCACTTGAATAGTAACCCATATACGCACATTCAGATTCCACATCAACATTTTCGAAAAAGTGCTGATAAAGCGATTTTTTCGAACATTTCTTTGCTAAGTAATAAGTTCACAATTGTACAAAGTGCAATATATTCATGTTTTTTTATATATAATATAGTAGAAAGTGGTGTCGAATGCCCATATGGTGTACAGGTCCAAGGAAGCAAAATATCAAAAATCAGTCTGAACACATGGATAAGAACCCATAGGTAAATAGACGGAATATGATCTTAGATTCTCGAAAAAAATAATACATAGTGCTTTATTGAGATGTTGTGTCTTATAGTGTTAAGTGAGATAGAACTCTCATACGGTATATAAGGCGAAGAAAGCAAAATATGAAAAAACTGTTTGAACACATGGATAATAACTCATATATGAATAGTCAGATTCAATATCAACATTTTTGAAAAAAAATCGATACGTAGTGCTTTTTCGAATATATGCACATTATGTGTGCAAATATTATATTATAGGTATGTATTATATTATCATATTATACTATGTTATCAACCATTCAAAAAATGACCATATCCAAGTTGATATCGTCATGCATTCATCATGTCAACGTATTGCATTCATCATATAAATGCACAACTGAACATGTAAATAATACAGAAAATACTACATAATATTTGAAATACTATATGAACAACCTTATCAACCATTACCATCATACTATCATTTATCCAAATACTTTATCAAACATATCATCAACCATCACATTTACCTCAACAACCATCAAAATTGACATATCAACCATTAAAATACCTTACCAACCATATCATCAACCATCAAAATTATCATATACTTTATCAGGCATATCAGCAACCATCAAATATACTTTATCAACCATAAAAAGTACCATATCAGCTATCATATATACCTTAACAACCATATCATCAACCATCAAAATCACTTCATGAACAGCCATTTGTATATAAAAACCTTCAAATCTACGTTAACAGCAATAAAAAGTGACCCTAATTGTATAAACCATTACCTTATCAACCTTTCAAAAAGTGAACATTTTAATATACATATGTATTATATTATTGTTATATATTATATACAATCACTATGTGTACAATCAACTATTTACTGAAGAATCATCACAATATCAAACATTACTATTAGTATATTATGGTTATATACATATAGTACATTATATACATATATATTATTGTTACATACTATATGATCACAAGTTGTGATCATATAGTGATTCACAGCATAGTCAACACAGTTCAAATGTTTCTATGGTGTTTTACGTGTTATATATTATATTATTATCTATTTGTATTATTATATTACGGTTATATATCACACTGAAACTTGATTCATCAATATAAATGCAATATATGTGTTATATGTATGTACTAGGCCTAGGCAGACTGCACTAAGTCTAGGCAGGTTATAATCTAAATGTAGTATGTAAGCTATTTATAGATTTTGTAAGAATTTATATATAAAAATTTACATAAAGTACTGAAAACATAGAAAAATACATGATATTCATGTAAAATCATGTAATATATGCATTTTTTCAATGATGAAGATATATGTCATACATGTCTTATAGTATAATTACCTCTAGTCATATATTGATATACATAACATAAAGCATCACAGTCAACGAAAAGGTTGCATAATTGCGCAATTGTACATCTTTCTATTACGTAACATACTATATTTTGCTCAGACTATATATCGCTTACTATTACGTCAGACTATAAAACCTAACCCTAACCCCTACTGTTGTGTATGCAGTGAAATCTCGTTAACTCGATTTGGAAGGTATCCATATAACATATCGAGTTATCCAAATTTAAAAAAACGGATATTTCAAAAAAATTCATTACTCACAAGATTTTGTATTATTACAGTGGGAATTCGATACATACTCATGGTCAAAGTTTTACTTTTTAAAGGAATCTGTAATTTTAGACGGTACTTTCATTTCATCGTCACAGGTTGTAATTAATCTTTCCAAATTAGCAATTTTAAGTGGGCCTCCCATCTCTTTCAATGGTATTGAGCCATAGGCTCTTTAGAGGGCCTCCTACGAGGTTGTCAGCTTTCCGCTTACGATGTCTCTTCGGACCCCTGTAAAAAACGACCAACCATGTTCTGATTTTCCATGATTTAGCATTTCATTGGCCGTTCTCGTGGACTTTGAACAGCCAACGAAGGTACAGTTGCAATTTCATTTCTCAGATAAATCCATTAAACAGAAATTTACCACTTCTAAGGAGATCGTTTTCGAGAAATTCGTTAAACATTTGTATCGACGGTCCGTACCTGAATACTGCTTGTAATTGTTGGATTGTCTTCCTGGTATCGCCGATCAATTTTACCCCACCACACAAATCATCATTACAACAGTCACCTGCTTTTCTTCTTTGGTGCTTCTGTTGCATTTGATTGGATTGATTTTCTTCTTCCGTGTGATCTGTCTTGTAGTGTCTGGTCCGCCACCCCATTGATGCATAGCTCCTGAAGCAGTACTGACATGGATAAGGTTTCTGCTTGTCCGGTGCCGTTACATGATTCATTTTGATATGTCTATTGAGCTCCTTTCGTTCTGCAAAGGCCTTCTTGCAAAGCTTGTAGTGATCAGTTTCGGTATATCTTAGGTCTTCCTCCCTGTTGCGCATTAAATGATCGAGTCTGTCTCCAATTCGTAGTTGAGCGACATCTGCTAACAGGCTGATAACAGAGTTAACAGAGGAGGTCTCTCCGAACAGCCACTCTGCATCGATCTGTAGGTATTCTTCGAGTTTGTGCTTGCTTCTTCGCGCGATCTTTCTATTGACTTCCATTGTGCTTTTCAGAATTCTTTGCACACATAGTTTACCTTCTCCTATTGCCAAGGGGACGTTGAACATAAGCCGTCTGTTGGCAACGATGTTCATTTGATGATTTAATCCGATACTGATCGAGTCCATTCTGATATGATCTTTTTTATCTAGATTACGTGCTGTTCTTGTGCACGTGTTATGTAGGGTTTTAAGTTTTCTGATGAGGCTCTCGGTTGTACGCCACTTCTCCAAGCCATAGTATATGATATGAAATATACAGGTATAAATCAGTACATTTTTGCTTCTCAGGGTAAGCATATTACTTTTGATTACCGGACCGAGTTCCCTTAGCCTGGTTCTCCCTTTCTTTATCCTTTCCTTGATGTCGTACTCACAAGTACCTTTTGTGGTAAACTGGGAACCCAAATAGTTGAATTCAGTTACCCATTCTATTTGGATGTTAGTGACATTCATATATATTTTGTCCATTCAGATTCATAATCTTAGTTTTTGAGACATTGATTTTCAGACTTATCTTAGTGAAAACTATTTAAAACTATTTAGTAAAATTATATTTCACTATTTAAGATATCAAGACTGCTGTCTTTTGCTGTCAATTGAGTAAATTAATTTCGAAAGTAATTTCTTGCGATACCAAGATTTTAGCCATTTATTAATTCCCATGTCCAATGATTGAGTGGAGGATGTTGTTCTAGGAGGTAGGAATACAATCTCTATGCATTCAAGGCCTTGCATATGTGGATAAGCTGCACATTTATCCACCACCATTGCAACTTCGCGTTTTACACTCTTCAGTTGTTTATCAAATTGTCTCAACCATTCGGTAAATAGATCACCCTTTATCCATAATGTTTTGTTATGCTAATACTATAGGAAAAGATTTAAATTTTTTAATTCATCGAGGCTTAGCCGCTTTTGACAAGTAGTTTTCTCTTCTCTGATCCATCCATGTTGCAACAAACTAATACTATAAGCCTCTCCTTGGATTTCTCCCCGCCATGATAAGTTGTGCATTTTATAGTTAAAGTGGTATCGGGAAGCATCTTAAATAACAGCTTCGTTTCATCTACATTGAATATGTCTTGAGGTTTGTACTTTGATAAAAGATTTTTCATCCAGGAATTGGTCATTTCAGGTGTAACTGATGCGCCCATGCCACTCAATTTGTATGAACAAATATCAAATCTTTCTTTAAATCTCTCTAACCAACCAATACTGCAGTGAAAATTTATAATTCCTATTTGTTTAGCGAAATGATTGACCTTTGTCAATATCATGGCACATGATCTACGCGAACTAGGAAAAACCATTTAAACAAAACAGGTCCTAATTCTGGATGATCACTCCATTGTTGAACTGAAGAGATGATACTTTGTTTTCCTCGTACTAAGTGGACACTGTGCTTTGAGAAAGGCTATGCTTTTTTGAAACATCTGAAATACTAACCTCTTCTTCAATTTCTTTTACAAATGACGCTTTAAACTCCAAGTAATAAGCGACCAACTTTCAAGAACTCATAATTTAATAAAAATTTAATCTAAATTAATTCATAATATCTATAAAACAATAAACTTTATTAGATTGAAATTCAACACAACAGTAAATGTTTTTACGGGTTAAATTGTTCTTTTCTATTTCAGATAAACCACTATTTTATTTAAATTCACAATTAATTATCATCACAATTTCAATTGATAAGTTCATTTCAATAAATTAATTAATTGAGTTATCCAAATTGAGTTAAACAGTAAAATTCATATTCATAATTGAAAGATTCAAATTAATGAATCAATTAATTATAAACATTTGTGTGTATATCGATTTCTTAAAATGACTTAAAAATCAATTATTAAATATGATTGTGATTTATGTCTTTTGTGAACGTGTCTGCGTATATGTAAAAAGAAATTTGTAAAAAAATTTAAAGATAGGTTAACTAAGGAGTTCGAAATCAAACGAACTGCAGCATAAGCTGTCCGAGGTGTCGGCATTTTTAACTCTAATGAACGAAACAGAAACATTCGGGAAATTCCACCAAAAGGAAAATCTTTCTTTCAAAATAAGAAAACAAAGAATATTCAATAAAAAGAAGAAATTGGCAAAATGGGATGGAATGTCAAGTAAGAAGAATGTATTTATAATTGGAGCAACCAATATATCAGACATCATTGATTAAGCTATTTTACGACCTGGACGATTAGATCAATTGATTTATATTCCCCTGCCAGATGAAAAGTCTCGATTACAAATATTAAAAGCCAATTTACGAAAGTCTCCAATCGCGGATAATGTTAATCTTGAGATTCTTGCCAAATCGACTCAAGGATTTTCTGAAACAGATTTGACAGAAATTTGTCAACGAGCTTGTAAATTAGCGATTCGAGAGTGTATTGAAGCAGACATTGCCGCTCAAGAGAGAGGAGAGGAGAACATGACGGATCCAGTACCGGAGTTGACGACTAAACTCTTCGAAGAAGCAATGAGATATGCTCGAAGATCGGTCAGTGATAACGATATTCGAAAATATGAAATGTTCTCTCATGTTTTTGAACCTTCTAAAAACTTTATACTTGTTAGGGGTTCTTTTTGGTGAACTGTAAATTTTTGATATTTTTAAATTAAAAATTATAATTATATTTTGATTCCCAAAAATGCGAAAAACTATAAAAAATTACCAAAGAAATTGGGAAGTTTGTTCGAGAAGCAAGGCGAAAGGAATCTGCCATCAAATGGGAGAAATTCCAGAGTTCCGTCTTCGAGAACCGTTGAAAGCATTCGACAAAATCAGAATTGATTTCGCTGGTCCGATTCTTACGAAACAAGGACAGGGAAGAGCGAAGGAGAAGAGATATATTTGCTTAATTACTCATCTTCAATGTAGAGGGGTACATTTTGAGATAACAAAAAAGCTGGAAACTGATGATCTTATAAGATCGTTAAAAAGATTTATTGACAGAAGAGGGAGACCATCGATGATAATTTCGGATAACGGACGAAACTTCCGAGGGATAAATGGCGAAATTGTAGAGATTAAACATGTAATATCTCTCGATATTCTTTCTCAATATTTTTGTTCTGTCAGTGTGTTTGCTTTTGGTCGGATTGTCTGTATTGTAGTGTTTTCATCCGCCTTTTAAAAATTCATTTACTTGTATGGGTTTTAATCAAGTCGACATTACAGTGGATGAAACAATTAAATAGGAAATATATGTATTTGTTTGTATACATTAGTGTTTGGAAACTTGTGTGTATATATTGTATGATTTGTTTGTGTTATGTTTATAATTGTATAAAGAAAAAAAGCAAATAATATTATCGATTGAAAGATAATATAAAATCATGGATTATATTATAACAATGGAAATATCTTGAATTAAATTTGTTATTATCTTGCGATAACTTTTGTGGTTGGTTGTATTAAATATATCTTTTATTATCACTATTGTTGTTTTTTTATTTATTTTTTTACAGTTAAAACTAGACTCATTGATAGCTGAATTGCAGTTGGCCAGTTAGCCTAGTTTTACATTGGTGTCAGAAGTGGGATTGTACCTACGCACGATTACTCACACATAACACTTAATCACAAACAACATTTACGACCTTACAATATATCTATTTCCACAAAAAATACATTAATGCTTCCACAGAAAATAGACTATCACTCATACAAAGAATTTAACTTTACAATAAAAAACACAATAGAAACACAAAACTTATGAGGCAACCCTCATATATATATATATATATAT
>MQRK01208389.1:5119-19228 GCA_001938485.1 Girardia tigrina | reverse complement strand
ATATATATATATATATATATATATATATATATATATATATATATATAATTTCTTTAAGGGAGTATATAATCAAGACACTTTAATTTAAAAAAAGGAAAAAAGCTCTTAGTCCTAGTTATTAATCATTTTTTCCGTCAGGTACTGAAATATTTCATTATTCTTAGTGGGGAAAACAGACTTCTTCAGGATCGAAAAGTGGTATATTCAGACACCGACGCCATGTGATTTTCATTGACGGGGGTTCGCCGAGTATTTTTTACCGGTGGCGCTGCGTCAAAGTGAAATAATCGGATACGGCGTGGCGCGACACTATTTATAAATGCTACCACACTATTTCTTGCAGTAAGTAATAATTCTCGAGTTGAGTAAATTTGAAGTAAATTTGAAGTTTTCATTGACGAATAACATAATACTAATACTGATTAAAGATAAAATTATCCGAAGAAGTTATGGAAAGGATTAGGGAAACAATGAATGGATGAGAAAGTTGCATAAGTGATGAAATCTCATGGAGCACATACCACTTACCTCTATGGTTTACAGAAAGTTCATAAATAGAGTTATCCTTATCAATGATATGAATTGCTGAAATTATGGTTGAAATTTTTAATTTGAAATTAGTTATAAGTTAAAGATAGCTTTTCTTTCAAAATTTTATTTTAGATCAATCTGTTACTAGTGAAAAGGTGTATATGGTAATATTTAATGTGTTATCATGATTTGTATTGACCAATTTGAATTTTCGATGATATCAAAATTAATTTGATCGTAAGAACTTAAATTTAAAAATCATATCGAAATCTAACAAAATTCAAAGTATAGCAATGAGACTCCAATTCCTTTGATTTTGTGCTCCAACCTTGTTTATCAATTTTCTTGTAATGAATGTAATGCAACATACATTGGAGACACTTCTCATCATCTCTGTAAGCGGATGTAGGAAAACAGATTATTAGGAATATTGTTAGCAATATTGCTGGACATATGGAAGTTTATAGGTCAGATGTGACTATAAACAATCTTAAAATTCTGTGCAGTAATTTTAAAAATTATTCAGAGAGGGCATCTTAAGATTTATTATTGATCAACTTACTTAATCCATCAATTAATGTTCAATCAAGTCTCTCTTCCACTTTGTTGAAAGTATTTAATTAGCTTTTATATAAGTTGATTACATAATCACCATTTATACATATAAGATAGTACAATTTATGAAATTTTGCTTGTAGATGGTGGATAATCTATCGAAATAGATCGCGAAAAAAGTAAAATTTTAAATTAATAAAGTTTTCATATTCAAATGGCATTTTTGATTATTTGAAAGATTTGGCATCTTTGTTAATGTACCTTATGAATATTTTTATATATTTAAAATATATTAGTATAATTTTTAAAAATAAATTGCAATAATAATATTTTAAAATAAATCTTTTAAGTGTTTGAAGTTATTTCTATCCAGTCAGAATTTTGACGAATATTTTTTGTTTGATACAGACCCTTTTTTAGTTTTAGTTTTGAATGTTTATAGATCTGTTCTATCAATTGACGATCCACCTTGTGATGTTTTGAAAAGAACAAAACATGTCGTAAATTTTTAAATAATAAATGGTTATTCAACAGATATATATATAGCACATATTATGTGTGTGTTACAAATTCCCCAATACATTACCATATTTCCTTAAAGAATTTCATCTCTTTTGACTTGTTATTTCTGATAAATATTTGTATATGATCTGAATAAGAAAAATAGTAGCGTATAAACATTATTTTAAAAGGTAGAACAATAAAACTATGTCATATAAATGTTCTGCATTATCTATTTCAACAATGTCGCCTCAAGCATGAAATCCTTAATCTATGAAAATATCGAGTCTCTACTTTTTGTCTAGTTAATGTTATATACAAAAAGTGGTTTAAATATGTTTGCGCTGCATTTGTTACTTAGAAACGTTACCCTGTCAATGTGCATCGTCGAGAAGCTGTATGAAATTTTAAGTAATTTTTATACAAACAATCTATTTTATTCATTTATTCCTTAATCACCTACAATTGTATCAAGTGACAATTTACATTCTTATTTCATTGCACTCAGCATGCAGTTACTTAAAAGAAAATAATTCCATCACTTCGAATTATTAATTATGTTTATAATGTTGCTTCTTCAATTAAAATTTTTTTGTGTTGAAATTATGAACATTTTTTTAATTATTAATAACTAAATAGAAATGACACAAATACATCAAAAAAATTATTTCTCTTTGTGAGAATAATTGTTATAAATGAGGTACAGGAAAGAAATCGAACTTTTATATTGAAGAACCTAGGCGCAAATAAAACATATATAAGAAGCCAATTGCTGTTTTCAAAATTAGACTTTTCGTCAACATGATAATAACCAGAATAATATTTAACACTTCGGAAATATTTAACTTATGACGAAACGACCTTTTCATTTTAGAAGGCTGGTATATAGCACTTGAACAAGATATGCGAATTATATTCTATAGTATTGAATCATAGTTCTATAGACCCATATAGAATATATAGGATCGTTAGAAGTGCAAAAGAATTTGATTGGAATATATATGACTATTTATGATAATGCCAAAAGTTATTGTAGGGTATTCTACTGTGTCTGTACATATGAAACTATATTATCAAATAGAAAATTTTTTATAATAAGTCGTAAAACTCCGGCCTAAGAGTATGATGATGCATTAACATTGTACTTTATTTATTAATGTGTACTGTGTATTTATTAAAAAGTGAGTCATTTTGTTGACCCTGCTTCCGTATATTTCATCCGACTAGGATATAAAAACTTTTTCGACTTCAATGCATTTGTAATGGCATGTTATTAAAAAAACTACTGAATTTGGATTTAATGTTGAATTAGGGATTTTATTATAAAATGGTCGTAAAAATTTCATTTAAAAGTTTAGTTAAAGGCTAGAAAGCTTTTAGGTGGCAAGTCGCCCGTTCATTGAATTATTTTTAATTTAATTAGTTTTTATTTTTAATTTTTTTACTTTTTTATTTTTCAATTTCTTATTTTATTTTTGAATATTTTTTTAAAATTTTTATTTAATATTATACATTGAGTTCTTGTCTACTTTCAATTGAAAGTAAACGATGATTGAGCGTGACACTGATACATTGAGTTGTTTGTTCAGATTTGGTTTATAGATTTTACATAAGTTTATGTTAATCATGATTGTAATAAATAAACTCTTTATTAGAATAATGTATTATAGAAAATACATTGATATTTCTTAGCCATACTCATTAGTTAGAAGTTATTTAAATTCTTAAATTAAAAAAATTGAACTTGCAGTCACAGATTGGTTTTCAGATTATAAATTGAAAAAGTTTGTCAAACTTTATAATATATCGTATTTTTAAAATCTACATTATGTAATGTTGATTTTGTTAAATGTTGGCATTTTAATACATATGTTGTGAACAGTGAGGAAATTCTTTATTCTTACAAATAAAGACTTGTAATCAAATTAAAAGATTGTTATTGTATAATCCGGAAGCTACTCTTTGAAAAAGAAAATTAAATTTATAATCTTTCCTTTATTAATTCAATGTACAGTAATAACATAAATCCATTAAATGTTATGATTGTTGGTGATATTAAAATAAAAAGAAGCAAATAAAATAGTAACTTTCAAAGTTTGTTACAGTAAAAAATATATTGTGCTGTAAGAATATAAATAAGTCTATAAAATCTAAAGTATTTCAAATCTTTATTGTCTTATAATTAATTATGTCCCTTTTATTAGATTTTTGAAGTCTAATTTTTATTTTTTACCTATGTTAAACTTCCAATATTATATTGTCGATTAAAACGATTTTCAAATTGTTAAATAAAATTTAAATTCTTCCTAGCAACGCGATTCTTGATATAGTAATAATTGATCACTCCGATGACTATAAAAAATGAATTTAATAAAAGGTAAATGAATTAGAAATTAGAATTAGAGTCCAATATGTATAATATTATTAAAAATAATAAGGTAATAATAAAGTATAAAAATAAAAGTTTCGATTGGTAGGAAGTGTGAATAGAAACAATTTATAGTAAATTTAGTCGCAATTAAACGGAACTTATTTATGATTTTGTTATTGTAAATTATAAAGCATATTGATAAAAAAACCATACTTGATGCAAGGGTACACTCGTCACAGTCAGCCAGTCGACCCAACGGATGGTCCCTGTTCCCAACAGGACTCGAGATTGAGTCGTTATAAAATGCTTCATCGTCAATATAAGGAATATCGTAGAAACAACCTTCAATTCGTAAATTACTATCAGCTTTAGTAGGAGTAATCGCATCCGGGTACAAATTATCATCATTAACCATAATGTACGATTTTTGAATCAATTTCAATTCGGAATCGGTTTTCTTTAACAAATCACAAACTCCCTCTAAAGCGGGCGAGCGTTTCATTCCGCTCCTCGGTGGAATAGGAAGTGAGCAATATTCAGTAGGCCTTTGCGGTTTCGATATAGATTCGTCTTGACTGGTCAACGACAATTGCGTGTCATCAAATAACACTTCATGGGAATTGTCTTTCGATGAAAAACACATTACATTGTCTCTCAATGGAGTTAGTTTATTACTCGATAAGGCAGACACGAACAAAGAATCAATGGTTTGACTCGTTGTCATCGGATGATTGTAGATAAATTCATCGAAAAAATCGTCCTGAACAATTGTCTCAACGACAGACTGTGAATCCGAATTGAGATCGGAATCGCAAATAACAGCCGAATCGTGATTAGAACTGATACTTGTTTCGACAGACAAGTAATTATCATTATTCGGACAATGTTTGGTTGGTTGCATTGAGATTAAGTCGTAATTTGGTTCGTCGGTTGTTGGCAATGGATTTGTATCTTTATTTAAAATCAAACATATCATTGAATTTACCATGGGACGATTTTCTAATTCTTGATCATGGAATCGCGAATTACGAGTTCCAACGGTCAATTGGAGTTGTTGTTGTTCTTCTTCTTTGGGCTGACAAAGTGAGGCGTTAACGCTACTATTATTTGAATCATTATCACTGTCGAAATTATCAATTACATCGGGATTATTACCAGTTGATAAATGTGTGTCGTATCGTTGGTTATTGTCATAAGTAAAACACACATCTCCATTTTCATTGGTCGTCATCTCATTGTCAGATTGGGCATTTGCAGATTGTATTTCTCGGCAACCTTGATACTCTAACCGATCAATAAGATAGAGATTTTCTATTTCTGTTGGTTGTCTTGTTTCATTGGATTTGTTGTCTTCGATTTGATTGGTCGATTGTCGGGAAGATGTGTGTGGACTTATCACTATCGATACATCAATCGTGGGGTCAGGAATGTAGGCATTGGAACACGTGTCTAATGCAGGCATACCGACACATTTTTCATATAAATTATCAGTGCTAATAATTTCATCTAAACTCTCTTTCGATAACGATGTTACTAATGATGACTCATTTGATTCCACGTCCAACAGAAGTGCATTTTTTTCACTGAAAATGTTTTTTTCTCTCTCACGACTAATTTTATTTGCAAATTGACTACTATTCGATTTTAGGTTTTCATTCATCAAATAATTATCATTTTCTTTGACAATATCTCGATTTATAAACGATATTTCGTCGGTTAGAAAGCATTTTTCAATATTTGGTTTTGATTCAAAAGTCGTATTATCGATATTATTATTATAATTTAAATTTTTGTCATTGGTAAATTCAACGAGAATTATTTCATTTTCTTTTATTTGTGGTTTTTGAAATCTATTTGTGATTGCTGTTGATTCAGTTGGTTTATTTTGATAAGAGTTTCGTTGCAAATCTGTTGAGTTAGTAATCGTTTGTCGTATTGAATTTCCTTGATCATCAATTGATTCATGTTGATCTGAACTTTCGATATTGGTGTTTAGTTGAATAATTTTATTATATTTTGATTTACGCTCATTACTTTCGTCTTTGACATTTGTAGCAGTGATTTCAGATTTATTATCAACTAATTCAATTAAGTTGTTTGATTGATTTATGGCAGTGGTTGTTTCATTTGAATTGGTCTCCGAAGATTGTTCTTTGGGGAATTGATCTATCCATTGTGACTCTTCTATTTTTTCTAATAACTCTCTCTGATTTATTTCACAAATATTTCTATTAGTCTCAGGTTGATGACTATCAGAACATTCTTTGAAATTTGTGTTAATGTTCACTAATGTTGAAAGATATACATCCTTTTCGTTGAATGCGTCTTTATTATTCGATAGATTGTTTTGATCATTTTCACTTGAATAAGCACTTCGAAGGTCTTTATTAAAATTTGAATAACTATATTGGTCTTCTTTTCGAGTGTTATCTTCAAAACTTACATCATTTCTGTTTGACTTGTTTTGATATTCTTCATCACTTAAAATGTCACTTGTTTCAATCATGTCACTAAAATTATCTGCCGTTGATGTATTCCTCAATCGTTTTTCTTTGATCATCTGTTCTTTATTCAATAATTCATCATTTTCTTCTTCAGTTTTGACGAGAACATTCTCTTCAGTGTTCTCAATTGCCAAATTTTTTTGTTCAAAAACGTCTTCATCATTATCGATATTTCTGTTTTGATATTCTTTATCGTTTAAATTCTTATTAGTTTCGATCGTTGTATTTGATTTCTTGTCAGTTAATTCATTATCAATAACTATTAGTTCTTCGTTTATTCTTTGATTATGTTGATTTCGACTGCGACTTTGAAGATTTTCATTACTATTTAAATTATTTGGAATGTTTCCTCTAACATCGTCTTCTTCAAAGATTTGGTTTATCATGTTTTCTCTATTTGAACGTTCATCTTTTTTTGTGATTTCGTCTTTCATTTTAAATTCACTCAGAGATTTGTTGTTATTTGCAGAGTCACTTGTTTCAATATGATTGTCATTGTCATCTGTGATCGATACAATACTTGATGTTTTTTCTTTCATCATTTGTTCTTCCTTTGGTAATGCGTTATTTTCATTTTCAATTGCAAATAAAATATCAGTAACATCTTCGCCTTTTCCAAAACCTTTGTCCTCAAACTTTAATTCCCTTTGATATTTAGAATGATTTAAGTTATCTCTCGTTTCAATCTTTTCATTAAAATAGTCGGTGATATTTACATTTTCTGATTTATTCTCATTTAATTCGAGCTCCAGTATCTTTTGCTCTTTATCTGATTGACTACTATATTGATTCTCACCGGAAATGGGGCTATTTTCTTCAAAGTTTTCATTATTTATTTTATTTAGATGTAAAAGATTTCGACCTTTCCCAGCAGGATTGTCTTCTATGTTAAATTCATTATTTTTATTATTTACTGTATCTATAACTTCATTGGAATCGTCTGAAACAGATGTTTTAATTAATTTATTAAGTAACATTTGTTCTTCATTTATTGAATCTTTTTCTTGATATTGACTATTTTGATTTAAATCATTCTGTAGAATGTTTTCTTTAACCTCATCTCCTTCAAAAATTTCGTTTGTTGATTTTCTATCACTGAGAAATCCTTCATTCCCATCAAGATTTTGGTTGTTAATTTTATATTCATCTCGATATTTTTTATTATTTAGGTTGTTGGCATCATTATTATCATTTATTATATTTCGAGTATCAGATTTATTCTCTGTTGGATCCACCTCATTTGATAGATACATATTTTGATTTTCTGTTACAAAATAAACATTGTCTGAAGCTTTATCATTTTCAACTGATTTTCTGTTAAAACAATCTAGATCTTTTTCGGTATTTTCGTCCTCCAGTTTTAATTTAATTTTAATTGTTTTATTATTTATCATATCGTTTGTTTCGGAGAATGTGTTACATTCAATTGTGTCTGATCTTTCTTTTGGCATTTGTTCTACAATTGGAAAACTATCTTTTTGAGTTTCAGCTATCATGACATTTTCTTCATCATTCTCATTTTCCGCCTTTTTTAAGTTGGAAAGATTTATATTTTTTCCAAAATTTTTATCTTCCAAATATAAATCTTCTCCCTTTTTCTCATTATTAAAGTTTTCATTTGTTTCTATTACTTTGTCAAAATCTTTTGTAAACAATGTGGTTTTCGATTTATTTTCTGTAGATTCGACCAAATTTGGTATCTTTTCATTTCCAGTTTCAGTTTTGATGGAAAGAATTTCTACTATGTTTTCATTTGCCAATTGTTTTCTTTTTAAAAGATATTGATCATTCTGGATATTTTCGCTTCGAGATTCTTCATCATTTAAATTCTCATTAGCATCTATCACTTTATTATAATCATCTGAGAGCAGCATGGAATTGGATTTATTGTCAATTAGTTCTTTTTTCTCTTCGCTTATCAAAATATTATCTTGATTCAAGTGATTTTGACTGTTACGTCGAAGATTTTCATCACAATTTAAATTATTCTGTTGACTGTTTTCTTTAGCATCATCTCCTGCAAAAACTTGGTTTGGTAATTGTTCTTCATTTGAAAGGTCTTTATCATTTTTAGTACTGCTATTTTCAATTTTCAATTGATTTTTATTTTCCTTAATATTTAGGCAACTTGTTTCAAGAAATTTGTTAGAATCATTTGGGATCATTGAATCACTGGATTTTCTTTCTTTTAGTGTTTGTTCTTCCTTCGATAAATCATCAGTTTTCTCATTTTGAAGTGAAATTGGAACATTTTCTACAACTTTTTCGCTTTCTGTTTTTTTGCCAATCGGAAAGTCTTGAACTTCTACATTACTTTTGTTCTCAAAGTTTACATCACTTTCATACTTTGAATTATTTATGCTGTCGTTTATTTCGATTTCTCGGTTCGAATCGTTTGTAACAGTTTCTGACT
Organism: Girardia tigrina; assembly: GCA_001938485.1. Taxonomy (NCBI): domain Eukaryota; kingdom Metazoa; phylum Platyhelminthes; order Tricladida; family Dugesiidae; genus Girardia; species Girardia tigrina. The sequence goes on along the minus strand of MQRK01208389.1, from coordinate 10,353 downwards.
TGTTTTCTATTCTTTCTAACTCACTTATCATTTGTTCTTTATTTGATGCATCGTCTATTTGTCTTTTTGATTCAATATAAAATTTTCTATTCAAGTTTTCATTTTCCAATTGTTTCTGGATTGAAAGATCTTGATCATTTTCAATGTTTTTGTTTATAATATTTATCAAACTTTCATATTTTTCATTTGTCAAAGATTCCGACGTTTCGACAACTGGTAGGATATCACAAATCGAAATATTACTTTGTTTTGAAATGTTATTATTAATTGTATCACTTTCTGTAGCAGGACTCTGAATAATTTTATGTTCTTCAGTAGAAATCTCATTTTTTTTCTGTATGCTTAAATCCATTGTCATGTCATCTTTAGGTTCTTCAAATGTCATAATATTTGATTCATTTTTTTTATTTTCGATTGATTCACTTTGATCATTTAAATCTGTACGAAGAGATTTAGAAGAAAATTCAATATTTAGCTCTATATTTTGGTTATCAATCAACGGTTTGTTTTCGGTAAAATTATTTTCAAATTTACTTTTTTCCATAGGCTCTTGTGAATCAGTTTTGGAAAAATCATCCGTCTGATCTGTCAACAATTCTTTTTCATTATTTTCCAAAAGCTGTTCAATATTTGAGTCGTTATTTAATGCATTATTTTCGATTGAATGTTCTTCATCTTCGGTCTTTTTATTTTCCTTTCTTAATCTTTCATCATGATACTTAGGTCTTAGGCTCCCAAATCCAAGTAAGGCTTGAATTTTTGTTATAATGACATGAGATCTTGATTTTTCAGGTTCTGGAGATAATGGGGTAGTCTTAATAGTTTGAATATTTTGTGTTTCTGTTGAATTACAATTCTCTAGCAAATATCTATCGATATCTACCAGACCATCTTCAGTTTCCATTAAAGTAAATACTTCATCTTCTTCTGGTAACTCATTAACTTTTGACACATTTTCTGATGACTTTTTATCTGAAGAAGAAGAAGGTATCTCAGAACTATTGTTTTTTGATAATGCAGAAGTTTCAAGCTTATTGGGTTGATGAGACATTATTTCCTCAATTTCTGATGAACTACCACAAATAGAATCTAAACTTTCAGTATTAATTTTAAATTTAATTTTAGGTGATATTTTGTTTGCTTCAGATTCATTTTCCTCACACTTTAAAAATTCAGTGTCATTGTCTTTTTGCTCCACTATTTCGTTGTCATTATCTCCAGTTTCTTCGCTTAATGTCAATCTTTCAAATAAATCTTCATTTTCATTTAATATCTCATCCACAGAAATAATATCATAATTGAACTCACGATTCCAACGTAACTCCATCGATACAGCCTGATCAGACGAAATTGTAGGAACATTTAACTGATGATAGTTAATTAAGTCTTCTGTTCTAAATGATTAAAATAATTAGTCTAAAAACGTCTGGATATTAAAATTCTTTTAATGTATTTATTTTTTTAATGAATTAAAATGTTTACAAAGTTAGATACTTCAAATATGTTGCAAAATAAATGTAAAAATGAGGAAGGATATATAAAGCAAATTTCAGACTTTCGAGTATAAATGATTTTAAAATTATGCAAGCATTTCAAAAATTATTGCGAAGTGTCATGTGAAATATTGTTAATATATCTCGTGATCTAAAAGTCAATATTCAAACTTTCTCCCAAGTAACTTGTTAAAAGTTTCCGATTTATTTTCCTTGACAGTTTACATTATCAACTATTTAATATATAGAAGAAGTAAAAATCGCATAATCATGCATCCTAAGGTGAAAGTCAAATTGTCGAAATAAATAACAGTCCAAAATCATTATAACAAACAGTGAATGACAGGACCGGATTAAAGAGCTATGGCCCCTGGGCCGTGCCATGCATTAGACCACCTCAATGATGGATTGTAATTTGCAGTTGCACAAACTTGAGAACTTAAAGATTTTACTTAAAGTAACTTAACACGAATTTGCATAGAATAAGCTAGAAACTCGAGTACAGAACTGAACAGTCATCACCAATCATTACCAATGCCCTTTTCACGTGTTAATCGTGTAACAAATTATTTTATCATTACTATTATTAAGTCTTGTCGAACATCAATCGAACAATGCAAGCGATTCAACCAACTTTCTACTAAAAAGTAGACTGTAGGCATGATAAGGATCAGTCACGACAGTGAGTCGTTCAATGTCATTGTAGTTTACTTTCTCAAATTGGTTTCTGCCACACATTTCTCGTTTCAAACTCATCCACAACATCGTCAAAGTCTATCAATCGTGTAATATCACATTCTATTGACATGAGCGCAGGTGAATTGAGTCTTCTCTGATCCATTGTTTTACGAAGTTCCTTTTTTATTCGTGACATGGGGGAAAACGACCTTGCTCCTTCACAGTTGATAACTGATAGTTTTAGAAATAGCTTTAAAGCGATGAATACATAGTGAAATGTTTAGTGCATCCCACTCTTCAGTAATGGGTTCAACAGTTGCTTTGGTGTCTTTGAATTCATCGTGTGTAACTGTGTAGCCTGTGTTCCATTATAACTTATAACAAGATCCACAAGCTGAAGCAGCTCCTTACCCAAATCACTGTCACAATCAGAAGGATATGTATCCGATAGATTCTTGTCTCTGAGGATAATTGTTTGAGCAGATAATATTTCAGCAGATAATAGAACTCCGAACATTTAAGAAATATTTTCGTAAGTCTCCAGACGATAACGGAGATTTCTAGCAAGGTTATCGGCAGCCACATAGAAAGTGTTTACTTCAAATGATCTATTTCCATCTAGATTCAGAGTACGTTGATCTTCAGCAGTATCCAACTCATCTGAAAATCGCTTGCGCTTTCGTTTGCGCATGATTTCATCTGCAAATGTCTTGCTTACACCAGAAACCATCAAGGGTCAAGCTTCGTAGCTTTCAATTGAACGCCTCTGGTGCTCCACAAAAATTAACAACGATTGAGAGCTGCAACACCTGTTAAAATGTTTTTATCATTCTTTTGCTGTACCGAAGACGTTGCTATAAAACGACGTAAGACAGAGTCCCAGAACTTCTACATGAAAGCAGTTTCCAACGTCGCAAGGTATTATGCAGGGCTTTAGCTTCTGCTTTGGATCAGGTTTCTCTTGTACGTCTTCTGAAATGCGCTGTAGTGCGAGAATTATTTCGCTGTAGTTATTCCTTACAGTCTTTTTAGAATCTTCATGCGAAGACTAGCGTGTTACTGATAGTAACTTTCAGTGTCAGCGTGACTGGTATTATATCATTTACAAAGACCCTGGTCCACCTATGAGTAGACGAAGATGCAATTGTGTAGAGAGATTACAGTAGGGGAAAAACCTTGTGAACAACTGCTCTGCCGTTGTGAATACTGTTCACACCATCGGGGTATGAGCTGTCCATTTTTAAGCTGCACTGCAGATGCTCATTTGTAAGTACAAGGCGCATACATGTTGGTCCACAAAATCTAGCTGAGGTTGGGTATGTTTGACTTCTGTTTTGAAATTTCTTTGGTATCCGATCAATGAGCACTTTCCTTATATCATCATTTATGTCCTCCCACATAACTGGATGTGTAGTATTTTCAAACTAGCAAATACACTCCATGTTGTTTCTAAAGATGGGCTGCACTGATGGTGTCTCCAACATCGCACACATCAGCTGCATGTATAGCCCCTTGCTTGCCTTGATGTGGACCAAATTGAAAGGAATCACGAACTGGTATTAATTTTTCCACGTCATTGCCTTTATCGGAAATACATTTTCTGGAATTAGTATTTCATTTTTTTGTGTTAAAAGCGACACAAACTCAAAAAATGACATTCGTTTCACCTTTTTCAAAAAGTCCAACTCTTATCTTTTTATTTTTTTAGCTCACGTTTTGCAGCACCACCTTAACCTGTGCGATCCATATACCTGTAATAGTTCACGCCAAATCAGTTATTAAATTGACAATAACTCTTCTTCTTTTGACCTTAGCCGTTGGGCCGTGGGTGCACCCAATTATAAACAACCCTTCGCCACATATTTCTATTTGTAGCTTCTTTTCTCAGACATTCCATACTCAGTCCAGTCCATTCTTTGAAATAGTCCATCCATTGCCCCTTTGGTCTTCCTCTTGGTCTTTCTCCTTCCACTCTTCCCTCAATCATAACCTTTGCTAATGCTTGTTTTCTTATTTGATGACCGTAGAATTTCAGCTTCCTTCTCTTGATGATCTCTTCTATTGATTCCGGTCTTTTACCTAGTATTTCTGTCACTCTCCTCCAAACAAAGTCATTTGTCTTCTTTTCTTTCCATGTGATCTTCAACATTCTCCTGTAGCACTTCATTTCAAACGCTTTAAGCCTATCCATGCTCCTCTGATTTATTGTCCAACTCTCGCATCCATAGAGGAGTGTTGCCCAAACAACAGCCTTAGTGATCTTCAATCTGCTCTTTAGATGGATTTCTTTGAGGTTAAAAACTATGCTAAGCTTAATCATTGCGCTTGTTGATATACCAATACGGCTTCTGATTTCTTCTTCGCTTCCCCCATTCTCTGTGATAGTAGAGCCTAAATATTTGAAACTCCTTACTTGTTCCAGCTTCTCCCCTTGAATGAAAATCTCCAGTTTAACCTCGTTGTTATGGTTTCCTGAAACCATTACTTTGCTTTTTTGTCTGTTGATTTCCATTCCGAAATTGTTTGACGCTTTGTGTAATCTGTTCGTTGACAATAACAGTCACCGATAAATCAAAAATACATGTTAATTGTAGAACGATACAAAATTAGGACTCATCGGTCAAACATAAAAGATGAAAGCAATGAATCAGCAATAAATAATTGAAGTAAATGCGAATTAACATAGTAAGTTAATGTCACTGCAAAGTAGCAAACTAATGTGATAGTGTCATGACATCGCTTCCGTTTTCAAATCATCGAATATATAAAATTAGAAGTATGCAACAATAACTTATCTCAACGAGTACATGGATATATGAAATGAATGAAATAACATGAATAAGCGATATAAAGCCAAATTTTCTAAAATATATAGGTTAGAGACTCAAATGTTTTCACCTGAAATTTTTGGTGGTCCAAAGCTCAGGGCCCTCAGGCGTTATGGCCCTTGAGCCTGGGCCAAGTAGGCCCATTCGATGATCCGGCCCTGATGAAATCATTTGTTATACAGGGGAGAATACGTTACACAAGAATGATTTTACATTTAAGTTTTGGAAATTAAAG
>MQRK01208362.1:322-17648 GCA_001938485.1 Girardia tigrina | reverse complement strand
ATATATATATATATATATATATATATATATATAAACTACTTTTGAAAAACAATTGGAACTGAATTAATTGATTTTTAAAATATTGCCGCAAGTTTTTTCCCGAGTTTCTATTTTCCTAAGACAAAAATTTATCGATAGTTCGCAAAATTTAATTACCTCTCTTATATTGCAATAAAATTTAAATTGCTTAAAAATTGAAAATTTAATAAATATTATTTATTATTTAAATTATTTTTATGAGGAGTTAGTTAATTTTTAGTTTGCTGATCGAAATTTAAATAGTTTTAAAAAATTATTTGGAATTGAAATCAAACTGAAAATTTTAAAAATTAATTATAATGATACTTAAATATTGTAAATTTGAATTTGAAAATATTCTTTATAATTTTATTGGAATTAGAAAATTATTTTAGTAGAAAAATGAGTTGATCAAAACTGATCTGATTAAGTAGTTTTAAAATTAAAAATTTTAGGCTAAATTTGAATTCTATTAAAAAATTTATTTTTCAAATTTTAAATTAATTATATGATTAAAAAATTAAATATTTAAAATATAAAAATTAAAAATTAAATATAAGGTATTTTCAAAAAATTGTTTTAAATCCTTTTGAATTTATCATAATAAATTCATGTATTTTTTGTTTTTTATAATTTTTAGTAAGGCTGGGTTCGACTATATTTGGCCTTTAAATATTTTTTCATTTTGAGAAACAATTTTGTTGGTATATTATTGTTATAGTCTTAAATAAAAGATTAACAAGATGGATTATAAAATATTTATTAACAAAAAAGAATGTTTAAACAGTAATATTTAAACAACATATAAATTCCAATTTTTAATAATTTCTATTTTTTATTCATTTTTTTTAATAATTATCATAAATGATAATATAACATCCCCCTTTAAAAATCAACGATATTTCGGTGCTGGATACCTGGTGCTTCTAATCGGGTTTCTCGTCTTTCTGGCAATTGATTCTTTCCTGGATATAAATGATGTACTTGATTTATAATCTATTGGTGCGTTTAATTCTCCGTTGTATTTTTTTAACTGATTATAATTTTTTCTCATTACTTTCTGTGATGTTTTATCTTGAAGAATATAAGTATACTTATTTAAAATCTTTTGTATTGTATATGGTCCACTGTATATTGGTTTACCCAATCTTTTCTCTCCGTTTTCTTTAACCAGTACTTTGTCTCCGATACTTAATTGCTTATACAATATGTTTCGATTATATATATCAGCTGAGTAACCAAAACCTGCTTTCATTTTGTCTATTATAAATTTGTTTAGTTTTTCTTGTTCTTGTTTAAGCCACATCACATAATCACTTATTGATCTTGTTGTAGAATCATTGTTGGTTGTGGTTAAAACTATTGGTTTTCTACCATAAACAATTTCAAAATGACTAAGGTCTGTTGTCTTTTGATTTGAATATCGTAGTCCAAACTCAACCACTGTTAAAATGTCAGACCAGTCACCTGTCCTGTTCGCCATCATACATGATCTCATTAACTCATTTGCAGTTCGAAAAAGTCTTTCAAATAAACCATTTGATTGTGGGTAATAAGGTGAAGAGTGTGACTGTGTTATATTTATACCTGAACCAAATCGTCGAAATTCCGTTGACGTAAAATACGAGGCACTATCTGAATGATACTTTTCTGGTTTTCCATATTTCGAGATCCATTGATCCCATAAGGACTTTATGATCGTACTCGAATCAATTTTCTTAATAGGAATGAAAGACAGATATTTTGAGAAGTATTCGATGATACCTAATACATAACGATGACCATCTTTAGTACAGCGAAAAGAACCACAAATATCTATTCCAATCATTTGAAATGGTTGTTTTACGAAAAATCTCTGAAGAGGGGCTTTATCACGATCGTTTTTTCCTTTCATTCTTGAGCATGCTTCACATTTTGTAACGTAATTCTTTATATGTTGTCATATCTGGCCAATAAAATTCAATTTTCATTGCATTTAAAGTTCTTTCAATTCTAACATGGCCTAACAATTTATGGATTTTATGAATCATATTGAAGATGTCAGATTCCGGAACTATTAATCTGTATACATCTTTGTCTTAAAAATAAAGTACATTTCCTCTAAGGTGTAAATCTGGTAATTTAGACAATAAAGTTCTAAATCCTTTGTTTTCTTGAACATCTTTGTGTAGACTTTTCATATCTCTTTCTTTTTTCATTATTTTGACAATCGATTTAATAATCACGATTCTCTCTTTGCAGAATTATATTCATCATTTTCTGGTAGGTGGTAGGAGCACAGCATAGACCAAAAGGGATTTTTGTAAATTCGAACTGTCCATGTTTTGTTGTAAAGGTCGTTATTTTCATATCATCAACCTTAATATGGATTTGATAATAACCACTAGAAAAATCTAGCGTTGAGAAGTATTTAACCTCTCCAATGGCATCAAATATTTCTTCACTTGCTGGAATAGGATAAATTGGGCGATCTGTTTTAGCATTTAAACCTCTATAATCCACACATAATCTTATATCTTCGTTTTTCTTTTTTACAATTACGAGTCGAAAATCCCACGGAGAATTACTAGGCCTTATTATTCCAGCATGTTCTAGCTCCTTTACTTTAGAATTTACCACTTCCTCCAAACTGGTTGGTATTCTTCTAGGCTTAAAAGCTATAGATTTAGCTTCTCCTGTATCAATTGTATGCTCAATAAATTTGTAAGACCCACATCTAACGAGTATTTGCTAAAAATATCTATATTTTTCTTTATGATATGCATTGTTTCATTTTTTACACTTTCCGCGATGTCATCCATATTTTTCTCAATAATAGAACATATATATGTTAATCTAGATATTTCTCTATGTTTTGAAATCTCGGATAAACTGCATATACTTCTTTTAGTATTCTGATTTTTTTCATCTCTCAATTCTTCAGCGTATCCAAGTACTGAACCCGCATGTAGCGTTTTAGAATCTCCATCTGGTATATATAGCCGGACCCAGATGGAGCCATCTTTCAGCGATACATTAGACTTTCCAATTAATAAATTTTTATCCGCCATTTTTGTTTTGTCCACAATAAAAATCATATCTATTCCGGACCTTGATAACTTCTGATTATTTTCATCTCTTACTACTCCTCTAACCAGATATTTTCGAGTTCCACATAACTAAACATTATCACATAAAATCACACGCATCAGCAAGCAATTTTGAGTTCCTTCAGTATCCATCTCCGCATCCGAACTCTGAAATACGGTAGGGATCAGTTTAAAGTTGTTGCGGCTTTAGTAGCTGAAACAAATGGGACAAGTATCTTATCTATTTCAATATCATCAATATTTGGTCTAATTATTATGCCACATTTTTTCACGCTTCGTAATCCGATAAACATCTGGAGATATATCTGGCATAATATCAAATACATGCTTGGTTAAAATTGGACCAAAATTTACTGATAATTTTACCTTGCCTTTACAACTAACCACCTGACCATTAGCACATTTTACCTTTGTTTCTGATGGATATATTTTTATATTTTCTCGTTGAGATAGTTGTTTTGCAAAGTTTTCACTTGCAACATTCAAATCTGCACTTGTATCAAACATAACATTAATCTTACTATTTCGAACTGAACACTGAAATTATTATTTGCTAACGGCTGATTTTTTAATAGCGCTTCTTTGTAAAGTGGACGTTTCGGTTTTGTTGTTGTACCGTTAATGTAAGATACATAATGGTCGACTAGATCCGGTTTTTTCAGGGGTTTAGTTTTCGCCATTGAGTTAATTTGCCTTTCATTATCTCTACTTACTTCTGAGATCGAATCTGAATTTTGGGATTCCGATAACTCTGTTTCCTGTAACAACTTAACAGGTTTAAGGCTTTGGCAATTTGTTTTCTTGTGGTTACCATTACATTCGTAGCAAATTATAGCTTTGCAAAATCGTTTGATGTATCCGACTTTATTACGTCTAATACATTCAGGTTTGTCGCTCTTCACATTATCGAACAATTGATTATTTTTAAGTTTAAATATTTCATCTTTCAGAAGTTTTATTTCTGTCTTTAGTTTTTGATTCTCCTGAAGTAATTCCGCAATCGATACGCTTTTGTTCATTTTATACAATTCGTAATTATTTTCGTCGCTATTGTCATAGCCTTCTTCTTTCACCATCCCGAGAGCTTTGGATAGAGTTTTCGGTTTGAGAGTTTTAAAGACATTAGAGATCCGTTTGTCCAGTAGTTCGTGCTGGAAACTTTTAACTATGGAGTCATCTGATTTGATATTTAGCTTAAACGCTTCTAATTTTACTCTTTTTGAAAAATCTAGCAATGTTTCTTTTTGTTCTTGCCTCATTTGCAAGATTGGTAACAATTCACCGACTTTAGATCTTTACATGTCGAATTTTTTATCAATTTAGAAGCCAGTGTTTGCGTATTACAGCATTTCCAATCGGATCCGGAATCGCATTGAATTTCTGCTATGAGATCTTTGTTAAAATACGAAGAAAACACCTCCATTTTCGTATTTTCGTCTAATTCCGCTTCTTTGAATAATGTTAAAAATTCTTTAACATTATTGACATTATCGTTCCTTCAGATGAATTTTTTCGAAGATAAACAATTTTCCTTTTTTTCTTGAATATGATTTCTTCTAAAAACTTCTGTGCAGTTGCATTTTTTCGTGACGCGATGTTATAGTCTTAAAATAAAAGATTAATAAAATGGATTATAAAATATTTATTAACAAAAAACAATGTTTAAACAGTAATATTTAAACATCATATAAATTCCTATTTTTAATAATTTCTATTTTTATATTTGTAAGATTTATAAGTATAATTTAAGATATTTTAATTCTCAACATTGAAATAATTATTAATGTTATTAAATATCTATATTTATAATAAACGGTTAAAATAGAAATACTAAAAATATCCTCAAATAAAAACAGTTGTTTAAATAAAATGAAATTTTGTGGAAAATTCAAAAATTGTAATTTAATAAATTATTTTAATCCAGTCGTATTTTTCGTTATTTAAATGTCGGAAGAAACAGGAAACATTTATAGAACCAATTTCGTTCCTAACAATATTCATTTTTTAATAATTATCATAAATGATAATATAACATTTATACCAATTTTTAAGAATTTAGAAATAATGGAAAGATTATTAATTTTTCTAAAGGATAATATTTTCCAGATAAAGTCTCTACAAATTTATTTAAAAATTTATAAAAATATTGTTCTAAAGAACAGTCAGAATCAACTCAATTTCATCATTCTTTTTGCTATAAAACCATATTTAAATTAAAACTTATACAAATAGTTTAACTACTCAACTTATCCACGACCTTAGTCGAAATGGCTTGCCACCCAAATTTTAACCGAAAATATTCAATAAAAAATATTTTACAATTTTTAATTAATTATTTTAATTTATTTTTAAATATTCCTTTAATAAAGAAATAGTATAAGTAATATTTAACAATTAATGTACTTTTAATAAATAAAGCAAAAGAATTTATTGAATTATTTAGATTATTATCAATTTTTTTTCCAAAAAAAGGTGTATTTGGTGAGTTGAATCATCGATTTGAGAGAATAAATATATAGAAAATTTACTTAAACTATTTTATTTGTTAAAATGTCTCTTTGTTTCGGTTTCATTAGAAATTTGATTCTGCTATTTTTTAATATTTTAAAAATATTTAATAAATTATTTAAATTTATTACTAAAAATATTCTTTTATTTTGAAATAAAATATCTATTTTTTTCTGAATTCTCAAATTCGAACAATTAAAACATTAATAAATTTTTATAAGATAAAATTGATTTTTATTTCAGGAAAAAGTATTTTAAAATTATCAAATATTAACTGAAAAAAAATAAATATGAGTGCATTTGTTTATTGGTAAAAATTAAAAGTAAAGAATTTTGGAAAAAAATAACTTTAAACATTTTTCTACAACATCTTTATTTTATTCTGCTAATTTTTTAATAATTTTAAAATATTAAATATAATAAAAATAAATAAAATATTCAATTTATTCGAAAAAAACTTCTTTTAATACTTTTTCTATAAAAATTTGATAATACGTTTAATAAGTCAATAAATTCTTTTAATGCATTTCTAAAAACTTCTCTTTTGATTATTCTTAAATAACATTTTTTAAAATTTTTTTAGTTAATATTTGATAATTTTAATATATTTTTCCTAGAATATAATTTATAATTTATTTATAATTTATTATTTTTTTTAATTATTCGATTTCGAAAATTATAAGAAATAAAATTCATCCAATAAGAAATATATTTAGAGACAATATATTTCGACGGATCGACCGTCATCTTCAGGTCAGTGATTAATAATTAATTCACCTGTATATAAATACAAAAATAATGATTGTGTAATCGATTGTATGAAATCACGCTAATAAAAAATTTTTCAATAAGCTGGATGAGACTGCTGATTGAACATTAATTCTAAGGCAACGTGACATAATTAACAATGTTTCACAGAACACTCATAAATGAATACACCAAACATTATTGAAAATAGCATAAAAGGGAAATCATAAAAACATCTTTTATTACTTTACAGTACTTTTTATTTTCCTGTGCAACATAAAATAATTACTTATTGATTTATAACTAAAGACTGTGTTTAGAATCAATCGAGGCAGAGAGACTAATCGTTAATAAATTAACGGAATATGTCTATAATCCATCGATGAAACTGAAGCTTCTGAAATGGTTTGATTCAGTTTCAGAGAAGCAAAAAGCAATGAACCAAAGTGTAATAATTTATTAAATTCAATTATGTTTGTGATTTTCTGAAATAAATGAAAATAAAATCAATAATTTTTTAAGAAAATTTTTCAATTTTAAATCGGTTTCACAAAACAAAAGGTTTTAGAAATTCACAATTTCAGTGATCTCTCCTATTATTTTCAATTCAATTTTCAGTGAAATTTATTTTATTTTTATTTTCAGTTATATGTGTAACAAAATTCATTCTAAATTTTCTGTTCCATTTGCAAAATTAATTTTACGGATTAAATATTTTTATTATCTTTGATGTATTTTTTAGTTTTGAATTTTCTTGATTCCTATGTAGACTAAAATTCTAATCCAAACATTTAATATTTTTTAACGAGTTAGAATATCTTATTTATATTTATATTATTTCTTAATTAGATTTGCTAATTTATTTAATGTTCCTGTATAAAATAAAATTTTAATTTAATTACCAAACTATTAACAACATCACAATTTGAATGTAAACATTTATTGACAACACAAACAGATTCTTCACAACAATTCTCAGAGAGCATCTTTCTTTGATTGATATAGTTTTTGATTACATATTCAAATATGAAAAAATCAATGAATGGGAAATTTTAATATTACATTTTAATTTCTCAAAATTTTATTGGATAAAAAGGCATTATGTAATTTTTTAAATATATTAAATTTGGTAAGTTCAAATAGTTTACCAAAAATATTATTAAAATTCATAATTATAAAACTTTCATTAATTAGCACTTAAAAATTAATTTCATTAGATTCAAATAATCAATCAATAACATCAACCCAATCTGAGTAGGATAGTCACAAATCTAAACAGTATACAAACAACAAACTTACAACATTCCGAATTTTCCCTCACACCAACAATTATGAAAACCAAAATATTCTTATTAAGAACACCAATTAAACTTTTAATATTTTTACTAACATAACAAGTTTGATTATCCTCAAGACAATCTTTGTCAAAGCTTTCGTATGATTGCATTCTAACTAATTGATTAATGACTTTAATCTTATTATCGTAACAAAAGAAGAATTAAATAAATTGTTAAAATATTTATTCAAAATTTGATTGGTTAAAATATAAATGATTGTTAATTATTTAAAAAATATTAATTTGATTTATTTATTTAAAAATTGTAAATAAAATAAATTAACTTATTTAAAATTTCACAATTATTTTAAATTAAAAATAAATTTAAACATTACATATTTTTAGATAATAAGAATTTAAATATTAATCATCCATCTGGGTAGGAGAGACACAATTCCAAATAAACATACAACATTCAAACACAAAACACCAAACATACAAAGTATTCCTCACAATTCTATTCCAAGACGAAGATTTCAGAAAATCACAAACTTTAAAATTTCATTTTTTTAGGGAATTTTGAAATTATCATTTATTATAGATTAAAGTAATCAATGATATTTTAATTACGCCTGGAAAACGGTGAGTGTTTGATTGTCATTTGTTTTGTAAACAGTATTAATAAAAATAACAATAATACTAAAATAGGTTTTCTGAATTGTTTCCTGTTCTCATGACTCTGAACAAGAAGCGAGATCAATTACTAATGGAAATTGCTTCTTTGGAAGCCAAAATACAAAAGCTGGAATCTAAAGATCGAACCGGACCAAATATTTTAAAGTCACACGAAGTAATTAGAAAGATCAATTAAAATAAAATAAAAATGATTTCATTTAAAATTTGGTGATTGGTGAAAGTATAACAAAAATGTCTTACCACCATAAAATAATCACTCATGTCCAGTTCGATAACTACCTTACCTTAAATATTAAGATCATTTTATTAAATTTAATTCCAATTCTTTTTATATTCTTCAAAATATAAAGAATCTTTAATGTACATGTCATTATTTTCGTAGCATTATATTTGATAAACTAAATATTTTAACCAATTTATCAATGTCTGGAGCGTATGGCATCGTCGTGGTCACACCTGGGCTCATATAGACGCTTAAGACGTTGAGACTGACTGATATATTATAAATATTGCTGGAAAACTGATTTAGTATTGATGGTTAAGGTTTCATATCTAAAATCAGTTTAATACAAGTTTTAAATTCGTGAAGGTCGTAGCCTGACAGTGCTACATCATCATAAAACTCAAGTTATTTTCAGCGTTTCTACTTTCAATACATCCTCCTTTTTCAGCGGTTTTCAAATCGTATTCACAAGTTAATTTAAGATAATAACACCAAATCAGGATTTCTGTATCTTCAAAATCTATTTAAAATCCAACATTTGGTACTCGATTCATTTTACAATTAATTGATAAATCATTATTGAGTTTCAGAATATAAATAATAATAATAATAATAATAATAATAATAATGAATAATAATAACTTTACCGACAGTCGATTCTCTGAGTAAAACAACTTTAGACGTTACTAGCGGTAAATGGGAGATGAAAATCTAAATCTACATAGATATTCAGAGGTTTTACCTCTTCTTTAAACCAAAAAAAATAATATTCAACAACATCACCATTAGAAATGATTAATAAATATGATGTGATAATTTTAAATATAAAGACTCTTAAAAAAACTGTTAACAAAATCATCAAAAACGACGCTGAAAAATTGAAATTTAAATAACGAAAATTGAACTTTGGACATGCTGTAAGGAAGCAACATTTATTTCCTCAACAAAAAATATCTAGAACAGTGTTGCATAATGACCAGCTCCATATGCTTTCCAAAGCGGATTAACTTTATTTTAGGTTCCTTGACAAAATTCTTCAGGTTCAGCTTCACATTCTCCACAATATGCAAATATTATGTTACATCAGTCGACCACTGCGATGTATTTACCGCATCCTCAGTTTGCTTATCAAATTCCTGCTTATGTAATTCCTAATCCTAACAATGAGCAACAAGTTGTCTTCACACAAAATTGGCCTGGATCTGCGGGGTTGGCCAGTGCAGCACCGGGGGATACATTAGCGCTATTAATAGAATTTCCTCAACTATCTTCACAAATGTCTAGTAATAGCATTTCTAATTAGATTGCACCAACATTAAAATTGTCGGTTACTACAGGATCTCAGAGTCTTCCTCATTCTAATGTAGCACATACCGAAGCTCATTTGTTATGTCCAATGACTAGTGCTTCAGGACAAGAAATTTTACATATTCCTCACACTAATAATGATTTTTCAACGGACAATGTAAACACAAATATTTTTGAATCAAATGATCACATTAAAAATACATTTGTTCGCGGGCGTTTGCAATACGCAACCAACACCATACAAGCAGAGAAAGAAAGTCAATTTAAAAAAGAAATAAACAATACCAGTTTTAGGGACAAAGTTTGCACCGTTATTGGAAACGAAGAATCAAATATAAAAAGAAAATTCGATCATTAACAAACAGAAAAACAACGTTCCACTTTTACTAGGGGGCTAATGTAGTGACCAACATTATTTTAGTAAATATATACAGACATATAAAAAATTTTAAATTTTTTGGATAATTATCAAATAAAGTCATTATTTTTCGTTTGGAGTTTTGTTTTAAAAAAGTGGAGGTATCTAAAACTAATATCTTCACAATATTCATACATAAATATACAGAAAAACTGAATACAATAGCTCCATGTTTTCATTTGAGAAAATGATATTTTTAATATTATTGAACATGTATTATTAATAATTACACTAGGAAGCTTCGAATAAGAAATATTTTAAATCTATTCGTATTAAAAAATTTATCAGTATAAATTAATAAATATCTGGACATCCTAATTTACGAACATCATTTCTAGATTAAACAAGAATTGCAAAAAGGAATGAATAATTTACATTTGGTCAACAACACAATCATAAAGGATGGTGAAGCAATTATCAATTCGACACATCCTTTTTTTAGTAACGCTCTAAAAGTAAATATATAATTTATTTATTTTTATTTTATTAATATTTTATTTATTTTAATTTTCTTAACTGACATTAAATTAAATTTATTGATAAGAACCATTATTCTCAAACTAAAAATTTATACAAAATACAATTTTAAAATTCAACAGTTCTAAAAGAATTATATATATTATACATAATCGTTTTTAAGTTAAATGAACTTTCCATACTAAAGTTCGATTCTTCAAGTCCTCCTAAATAGTTTCCTAGAAATGCTTTTATTCATTTTTTTCTCTGAGGAAATTTTAACTCTTAGGAATAGATGAAAGTAAAAAGGAGCCGAATCAGACGAATAAAGTGGATGTTGTAACAGAATGTACTACAGTTCATTCAATTTTCAAATTGCTACCACACTTGTGCAGGACCGTGGATTGTATAAATGGCAAATGATCATCTTCTGGCACAAGTTAAGGCTTCTTTCATGATTTGTTTATCCACTAGGTCTAATATTAGCACTTTTATTATAATATTTACCTTTTATTGTTTGGTCCTTGGAAAGAGAGTTACTTAGTAATTTTTCCTTAGCATGCACAAATCATTGACACCATAACTTTTCCGGCAGACTTCATGGACATTGCCGGAATTAGTTAGTTGTGTAGAATCCCTATAGCCCAAATCGTTTTGATTGCAGCTTTGTCACAGGGGTAAAATAATGAACCAAAGTTCCATCACTAGTATGAGGAGTTAGTTTAAATTTGCATTTCGTCAAAATAGTTTATTATTTTTTTCATTTGAAAGTTTTAAAAAAAGTAAATAAATACAAATGTTTTCAAATTAAAAATGATATTATAAAGAAAACCATAAAAAATTAAATACTTATATAAAAATAAAAATTGTTTACAGTCGTAACAATCGATATATTTTAATAAAAGTTTTGAAATAAGATTTGAAAATAAATAAAAAACGGATTAAACTTAATAATATTTTAAGAAATAATTTTTGTAGATAAAATGTTTATGGTAAATTTAATTAATTAGTTTTAGGATAAAATTTGATAAAAATTTTAGTTTTAATTTAAAAATTAATTTTATAAATTTAAAGTTTTAAAATTTATTAAATTTTACAAATTGAAGGGGAAGAAAAATTTAATAGATTAATTTGGGCGAAATAAGTGAATTAACAAGAAATTTGTTTAATTATGTGAATTATTGTCATTAATAAAATTTTGGTTTTAAATTATGAATCGTGATTCTAGTGATAACGAAAGTGGCATTATTGGGTACTTGATCAAAAGACGTTGTCATTAACACAAAACTTTATTTCTACCATAATTTGAGTTTTTTTATACAAATATTTCCGAGGAACTTTTGCACTTTCTTTTTTACACAAACCATTATAAATAAGAATTGATATACAGTCCATTTCATAAATAAAAGTTTGAATTTCATCAATAAAAGTTTGATTGTTTTAAGTATATAATTGCATAAAAATTTTTAATAATTTTACTTTACCTTATGACTGGCGAAAGACCACAAAGAAAATCGAGGGTTGTTATTACTTCAAGCATATCCAACCAAATAAAAAGACTTTACAAGGTGAAGTCAAAAAGAGAAATGCTGGAGATTACGTCGCTGAGTATGAATGCTCTTAATACCACCATTCGAAAGATTGAAACCTGTGAAAATGATGATCCTACCTTTGAAGCACTTTACAAACGTGCGGGTAGGAGAAAGGAGAATCATGATTCACTCCTCACAGAAATTCGTTCCATATTTGGGAATGAAAATTCATTGACTCAAGTTGGGTGTAGAGGATGCCTACGTAACAATTCTATTTCCTTATCCAAAATGAGTAGAGTAGTAAGAGAGGCCGGCCTTTCAAGGAAAAGGCTGAAAAGAAGAGCAAACATTGTTCTAACAAAAGAACATTAAGCATCTCGACAGCTTCTTTGCTCAAGAATCTTGGGAATGAGATCAGGACAAATCTTGTTTTTAGATGAATCTGGTTTTAACCTACACACCTCTACCAATTATGGATATTCTTCTGTTGGACAGGATGCGGTTATCTATCAACCAAGATCACAGGGAAAAAATGTCTCTCTGTGCTCAATGATTTCGATGAACGGGATAGAACATTTTATTCTTATTGATGGTGGATGCAATAGAGAAATTTTTATTGGATTTTTAGAAGAATGTTTTCGCAAAGGCATCTTCCAAAATAATCCAGTATTAGTTATGGACAATGTTCGTTTCCACTGTGGAGATGAAATCAAAAATTTACTGAATGTAAGAGGTGTCCAGGTAATGATGCTACCTACTTATTCACCTGATCTAAATCCCATTGAGAATACATTTGCATGTATTAAATGTAGACTGGATCACATTAGACCCAGAGCTGAGACAAGAAAAGAATTAAAAAATAATATTAAAAATGTTATTCAGTCAATTGGATCATTTGATGAGTATTATCGTAGTTTCTGGCATCTTGTTAATTCAATCAATAACAGATTAGAAGAATAAATGATTTCATTACATATATGTGTTTTTAATTGTTAATATTATTTTGATTAAAATTAGCAATTTTTATATACAGTTATATACTTAAAACAATCAAACTTCTATTTTTGAAATTCCAACTTTTATTTATGAAATGGACTGTAAATATAAATATGGTTATTGTATTTTTTACGAATTAAAATTCTATACTTTTTTTAATAAAAAATAATAAAGTGAATTAAAATTTTGTCACAAACATTTTGTTGTGTCTTTTATTAAATTTCAATTTTATTGTACCTTTAAATTTACCTGTTTCTCAATTAAATTTCCCAATTCTTTACAATAGCATGTTTCATTTCGTTTTCATAATAGTTTTAAAAATTACTTTGGATTTAATAATATTTGAAAATAGAATTTAAAATCGCAATTTCGTTTCATTTAACAACTTTTAAATTACCCCTTTTTTACATAAAAATAAAATTATATTTCCATTAATAATTACGTTTTCCAAAATAAAATTAAAATCGAATTTTCGTTTAAGTCGATTTAATTGTTTTACAATTATATTTTGATTCCAATTACAATTTCCAAAAACAAAATTATAATTACATTTTTAATTTACTTCGATCTAATCGTGTAAAATAAAGTTACAAAAAATAGTTTAGTTTACTTTCATTTTGCAAATAAAATATTAAACTTTATATTACTTTTGATTTTATTTCAATTAAATATTTTCATCAAATTTGAAATTAACTTTTTTACTTTATAATAAATCTTTTAATAAACCTACCGTAAAATTTATTTTATTTCTTACATAAATTAATTTTTACATTAAATTCCTGAAAATCTTATTTTAACATATCTATAACAATATTTTACGGAATGTGTGTTTTAATTGTTTTAATTGTTTTTTAATTATTAATTTGATAAGATTGTAAATTCAAAAATTTTATGAACTCAACAACGCTCCAAACAGGTACAAAGGCTACTTACAACTAGTAACCAATTGCAGGACAAAATCTGTTTTATTTAAGTTCAAACGATCTATACTTTTTTATCATATGAAGGCGTTGATCCATTATCGATATGTGCTGACACTATCCTGTCGAAAGCTTTGCTATCTCTAATTCCACAATTACATCTTGAAATGTTCTTTCATCCGAGATACCTATATTCTTAGCAATTTCGGAGACTTATATTCAACGATCCTGCAAATTGAGAACATATGACTGGATTGATAACGATTTATTTTTATGAAAAAATCTCTTACCAGCCTCTATCAACACTGAAAACTCTGCTAACAAAACAATAATAAAGCAAACTGGCTTTTATTAAATTTTTACAATTTACATTGATTAATTCAATTACAGTGACATTTTACAACAATATTAATTTTCTAGAGAAGTTTGCATTTTAAATGACATCATACAAGCAAAAACATACTGTATTATCGCGCAGATAAGGCGCGACCTATCTGAGAAAAAAATGAAAGTTGAAAAGAAACAAAATTAGTTGCGACTTATACGACCCATATCATAAATTTCTTGATTGACAGTTTATCACAAAAAAATAATAATAAATTAACACAAAGAAAATTTTAATACTTTCATTCAAATCCATCAAAATCATCATCCATTTCATAACTTGTATCCTCAGATACATGTTCATATATAATATTATCATCAAATTTAAAATCCTGCATGTTACTTTAAGTTAAAATACGACAACATAATTGTCAAGTAAGTTAGAGACTTTTACTGTGATAAAGAATGTGATAATTTTAATAACAAGTGAGTCGACTGATTATGGAATTAATCAATAAACTCGCTTGTTGTATAAAGTTATAAATAAATAATATTAAATAGTAACTTTTAATATTATTAACCAAACAACCATTAAACGGAAAGATTTAAAAAGAAAGACGATTTTCAATTACACAACAAGAAAAGACTAATGAGGGATAAATACAGATAAATTATTTACTTTGCAAGTTCAATTGTCAAATGTGTCCAATAAAAAATGTTGTCGTCTTTGTTACCGATAATAAAGTCAGGTAATCTTGTTGTACTTCGTAAATGTGAGGAATGTTCTGAATCGTTTGTTGTTTTATATTTATCATGTTGTGTGTTGATTCGGATTGTCTCTCCTACCCAGATGGCTGATTAGTATTTTTTTGATTCCTACTAATTGAAAATAATTTAATTTAATTTTAAAGTAAAAACATTTAAAATATTTTTCAAAATGCATTTTTTTTAAATATAATATTTAATTTTTTATGTAATTTAAAATTTTATTTAATTGCAAAAATGTATAGATTTAATTTTAACAAATAAGATTATGATAATTAAATAATATTATAATAATTTTCTCCATTTGTTTTTAAAAGAACTAGGATGACAGAAATATATTAATCAAAAAAAATGTCGAATAGCGGAAGTAGTTTGAATAATTGTTTTAACGACAATTCTGCTTGTGATATTAATAAATGTCTGAGGAATCATATTGCTGTTGTTAATTAATGTTGTTGTTGTTAGTAGGAATTGATTTATTGTTTCAAAAAATTTTGATAGATCATTCTTTGTTGTTTATTTTGTATTACGTTTAGATTAGGAAATTTCTTTAGGTAAGTTGATTTGCTTCTTGGATAGCATAGTTTTTTAATTGTTCGTAGCACGACGGCTATAATAATATCGTAAGGTTCGAAAATATGAATACAAATAATTAGGGAGTCACAGAGCAAGCAACAATGCCCAATTATTTATTTATACATATAATTAATGATTTTTTCAAATTTAAATAATTATTTACTTATTTATAAATAATTATTTAATTATTTAATTTATTATTATTTAAATAATTAAATACTTATTGACCATTACAGATTAGAATAAAATAAGTTCATACATTTTTTATAATAAAAAAAGGGAATTTTTTATAATATAATTTATATTAAAAGATGGAAGTGAATTTTGATATAAAGATATTAAAATACAAACTTAATAATTTAGGAATAAAATATTTTTAATAGAATTTGATGTAAAAATATTAAAATTTTAAAATTACACGTAATAATAATTTGTGTTTCGATATTTATAATTCATTATTTTTATTTATAAATGGTTTGTGCGAGACAAAAATGAACAGTGTTGCTAGGACATTTATTCAAAAAACTTTTTTTAAAAATATGTTATTTTGTTGTTATTAAATAAAAGTTTTAAAATGTCTACTTCTAATTTTTCAACTGAGAATTATCACGAACCTAACAACAATGATTCACATGACACTCTTAAATAAACTATCAAAATGTTTACATAATCTTGATATAACCAATTTTAATATCAATTTTATATTTATCCTATTACAAGTAATGTATTCTTACTCTCTATCCGTCTATGTTATCGAATTACATTAATTTAAGGAATCTGTGGCCTCGTACCCATTATATTTACATTCATAAACAATATCATAACACATTGTTAAATGTGTATCAGATTTATTATTAAACATATTTTCAGTTTTATGAGATCTCCATATGATTTTTAGACTTAATTTAATAAATATCGCATTTTGAAGTTCTTAAACCTTTCAGTCCTTTTCATTAAAATTTTTGTTTTTTATTAATATCTAATGTAACTTCAATATCTTTCTTAAAATAATCAAGTGAAACCATACTTTGATATTTAGAACTATCACTCAAAATTATCGTATCCTCTTTTTCCTTTATTAATTTTTCAAGAAAAGATATAAAATAACCATTCTGATTTGACAAGGAATATAATTTTTTGATATTTTCAAGAGAATTTTAAAATGTTTAAGATAAATGAAAGTTTTCATTTTTAAATGAAGTAAACCAGTATCATTTTGTTTTTATGTATACCAGTCTCATAAATAAGGTGTTTTCTTTCAACCAAAGGATCCCAAAAAGGAAATGCTCCTTCCGCCTCTTTTCAATTGTTAGAGCAATATCAAGGTGTAGCAAGTTCATAAAATTAAAAAGGATGATTTATTAGGGGTACCCAAATGTTATGTCGTTTTTTATTGATTTTTAGAAACAAAAATAAAACCATATAAAACATTTATTTAATCAGAAAAATAGTCCCCATCGCAATCGATGACCTT
>MQRK01208353.1:18098-34227 GCA_001938485.1 Girardia tigrina | reverse complement strand
ACGACGGTAAATAAACAAGATAATTGAAAAACCGTAACTAGACGCAAAGCTGTACACAACGAAAGAACCACACATAGACATTACGAACACAACAATAGGAACCAAGGAAATAATGGATTCAAACCGAAAAACAATTATTATAGAACTGTAAAATGTTATGCATGTCAAGAAGAAGGCCACATAAGAAGAGATTGTCCAAATGTGAAGTGTACTCACTGCAACAGAAATGGCCATTATAGAACTCAATGTTATCTCAACAAGAATAGATTTAAGGAAAGAGAACAGTACAGTAGAAACAGCGATTGGAAGAAAAAAATAATGCAGGATACCATAATAGACCTCAAAATCGGCAATACCCAGTTGCGGAAATTGATGAATGCAATGAAGACAGCGAAAACGACGAGACTAGATCAAACCAAGGAAAGTTAACTAAAAGGGTCTTCCCAGATAAGAGACAAAAGTATGAAAATGATCTGGGCAACGTGGAGACACGATCGCAAGGAGAGGTGATCAATGTGCTGCATGAAGTGAT
The DNA here is from genome assembly GCA_001938485.1 of Girardia tigrina. Classification (NCBI taxonomy): domain Eukaryota; kingdom Metazoa; phylum Platyhelminthes; order Tricladida; family Dugesiidae; genus Girardia; species Girardia tigrina. The sequence continues at coordinate 33,695 of MQRK01208353.1, read as the reverse complement.
AAAAATAAGTATGATGGTGTGTGTGATTGTGTATGTGAATGTGTAAGTGATTTTATATGTAATTGTATGACTGTAAATAACCCCCTCGAAGTTTGTAAATTAGATTATTGGAAAGAATAATGTGAAGGAAACTGTTTTAGTAGTAAAATGGAAGAAAAAAGAAACAAAACGAAGAATGAAGAAATTTTAAAAATAACAAAGCTTAACATTAAATATGACAAACTGGATGGTAAACCAAGTATAGATTTTTACATTAAAAATAGAGAAGTACACTGTCTTTTAGACACTGGTGCTAGAGTAAATGTGATTGAATTAAGTTTAATTAAAAACATACCAAATATTAGGATTAGAGAATCGCAAAGGCGTTTAGCATGCACAAATGCTTCAGAATTAATAAATTATGGAACAGTGCTCTTGAAGATTAAAATTGAAGGGAACTAAAAGAATATAAAATTCTATGTTGTCAAATGAATGAACCCAGAAATGATAGCAGGAGTGGACTTTTTGGATAATTTTGGGATAAAGCTGATTAGGAAATCAATACAAAATATTGATGTATTTATGATAAGGGATAGCCCATCAGATGAAGACAGATTGAAAAGGATAACGGACCTATAGGAGGTAAGGTTGATGATCAGTTGATGAACATGATAAAAGAGTTTAAGTCGATATTCATGGCAGATAAATTGGATATTCGGAAAACATCATTGACGAAACACAAAATAGAAACTAATGGTGAATCGGTGTTAGTAAAGCCGTATAGACAACCAAGGCATTTTGATGAAAAATTAGACGAAGTTATTAAAAATTTTTAAGAAAATGATATAATCGAAAAATGTAGTTCACCATGGAACTTTCCATTGGTATGCGTCTGGAAGAAAGAGAAACAAGAAATACGAGTGTGCATGGATTTTAGACAATTAAATAAAGTTACTCTCAGACCAGCATTCCCTATGCCAAATGTGGATGATATATTGAATACATTGAATGGTGCAAAGTATTTCACTAAAATTGACTTGGGAAACGCATACTATCAAGTTGAACTTGATGAAGAATCAAAGATTAAAATAGCATTCTCGACAAAGAATGATCAATATTGTTTTAAAAGAATTGTTTTAAAAGAAAAGAAAGGATTAATTCACCGAATTTAGAATTTATCATCTACATATTGTGGTGTGGATTTATCTTAAAAGTAGGTTAGCAAATAATGGGTACAAAAAATATTCGTGAAAAATCCCATAATAAAAATGAAAACATTACAAATAATGATATTAGTAATGTAATAAATACAATAAATTTAAAATTGCCATTTTCTGAAGGTATGTGTGATTTGAGGAAAGGCCTAATGAAAAAGGTTTCTTCCAGTTTTAATTTGCGGGTGATCTTCATAACTAATAAACTATCGAGATATTTCTATAATACATCAAAAACTCCATCGGATGTCCAAGCTAATCTAGTATATCAATTTAAATGTCACAAGTGTGAATCCTTGTACATTGGAGAAAAAAATCGTCATCTCCGCAATAAAATAGCTATTAAAAAATGTAGAAATAGACATAAAGTTAACTTTAAAACTGTTTTGAAGAAAAATTTTAGAACATATCATGAGAGGATAGTCACTGAGGCATTATTAATAAAGCATTAAAACCATGTCTAAATGTTCATAGTGAATTATCCAATCATATTAAAATCTTTTAATATTAAATAAAAAAAGATAAATTACGTTATAGTCCATGTGTCATATAAATTACTTGTAATCTGAAATTACTTTACAACTGATGATGTTGTAATGGTGAAAGGATATAGTTCCGTATGGGCCCCAGCAAAAATAAAAGTATGAAAATATATAAAAAAAATATCAGCATCCCAGGAGAAATAATTTAAAAATTTTTAAAAATTTATTTAATTTTTTTAAGTGATGTAACTTTATTGAAAATACCTATAATGATTACGTAATTACTAACTTCTTCGACTTATTTTATGTATTGGGTTCTTCGGAAAGTCATTTAGTTTTTTTTACAATAATTGTTTTAAATGTATTTTTTATATTAATAATCAGTAACAATCATTGACTATATTTTTTATTTTAGCAGTTGGTAATCAAGGTTAGATTTGGAAAATTTTGGAATAATTAAAAACATTTATATTTGATTTTTGACCTATCAAAGATGGAAAGCAAGAATTAGCATTTACGGCATATATTACTTTTTTACTTCCGAAAAGGTAAAAATGCTGTACAAGCAAGAAGAAAATTATGCGAAGTGTATGGAGAAGATGTGTTGACAGAACGCCAATGCCAAAACTGGTTTAAAAAATTTAGATCCTGAAATTTTGATTTTGAAGATTCTTCACGTTCCAGAAGGACAATTGAGGTTGACAAAGACATAATAAGGGCATTAACTGATTCAAACTGGCGAATAACAACTCGCGAAATTGCCAAGACATTATATTTATCTTATTCGACCGTCCATGACCATTTGAAGCGCCTAGGTTTTACATCAAAACTCGACACATGGATTCCTCATAATCTTATCGAACGAAATTTATGCTGTCGTTTAGACATCTGTGATATGATTCTCAAACGCCAATAAAATGATCCATTTTGGAAGCGCATCGTCACTGGAGATGAAAAATGGGTAGTCTACAATAATGTAAAATGCACGAGATCTTGAAAGATCAGCCTGCTCAAAGCACTTCAAAAGTTGACATTCATCAAAAAAAGTAATGCTATCTGTTTGATGGGATTTCAAAGGAATCGTATTTTATGAGCTTCTTCCGGACAAAACTACGATCAATTCGGACGTCTACTGTCATCAGCTGGACAAATTAAATGAATCCCTTAAACACCAAAGGCCAGAATTGATCAATAGAAAAGGTGTAGTGTTTCATTAAGATAATGCCAGACCTCATACAAGTTTGGTAAGTCACCAAAAGCTTTTACAGCTGGATGGAACATCATGTCTCACCCACCATATTCTCCAGATCTCGCACCTTCTGATTATCATTTGTTCCGGTCTCTACAAAATTATTTAGATGTTAACACTTTTGGATCAAATGAAGATGTTAAAAATCACCTGGAAAAGTTTTTTAGCAGCAAAGAACAAATATTTTATGAACAAGGAATCATGTCACTTCCAGGAAGATGGAAGAAGGTGTTGGATCACAATGGCCAATATGTATTTCAATAAAATATTTATTCGTCATAAAAATTTGTCTTTTACTTTAATACAAAAAAACGAAATGACTTTCCCAACAACCCAATATATTTTAAATTAAACTTGTTTTTGTCTCATTTTTTAAAACTATTTTTATTAATTCTTATTTTTGCATAAAAAATTAACTGAAAATAATTTAAAAAACAGAATTTCAAAACAAATTATTCAATTTTGAATATTAAAAATTTTATTTATTAAATATATTAAGCATACCGAAAAAATAGGAAACAAATTATTAAACATTTATTTAATTCTAAAATCGTGGAACAAAAATTTCGTAAATTAAGTCGAATAACTTCTAAAAGAACTCAGTGAAGCCAGTGATTACACAATCAATACATATATATTCAATTTTGGTCTTTTTGCAAACGTTTTAATTTTAGTAATTAAATTTGTTTGTTTACTTAGTTTTTTCTTAAATATAAGACCATGATCTTATATTCAAGTTTGCAAATAACCAAAAAATGACAAAAACATTTTGAGGGTGCTCTTATATTCGAGAACAACCGGTATTAAAATTTAATGTCTTTCTAATTTCACTATTCATATACCTTATTTAATACTTTACACTTTAATTTTAATTAAATGCTAGTAAACATAAGAAGATGCAATCAACAGTATTGTAATTAACAGTTTGCTATCAATAATCTTATCATGCTTGTGTTGAATTTTCTAGTTATCTTTGAAATGAATGTTTTAATCTTAAAATGAAATTTTTTGTTTATGTATATACTCAGAATGAAGGTCTAATAATAAATCAATTTAATTGATTTTTTGGTGATATATTCTAAGAGTAGTATAGGTAACCGAAATACAATTTGTTTTACTGTGACATCTGCATGTGGCCTCATTTTAGCGGGCATTCAAATTTTCGTCTTAATCATGCGGTATTTCGAGGTTTAATAAAGCTTCTTGTTTGAAGAAGTTGTCGGAGAATAAAATTATTGAGGAGTTGAGGAATGCAAAAGCTAATCCAAAACTACTATTTATAACTTGATTGTATAATTTAAGTAAGGTAGACTGAGTATTTTTAATTACAAAAGTATCAGAAGACCTTCGAAAATCGGCGCAAACATTAATGTAAAATTGGATAATACAGTCGAATTCGACAGAAGCATCCCAATAAAATGCTCTGCTACAGTCTTCCTAAACAAAATCTTTTGGTATGAGCAAACTTTCTTCGCGATTCATTTCACGCTTCCTAACTAGTGAAATGAGTGAAAACAGACTTAGTTTGTGTCATGAGAAAAAAGACGAGTACAATGACACTTCAAGCGTCAATTTTGCAACGGGAAAACTCTCAAGATACCCATTTTCTAAGATTTCCATTTAAAATTAAAATAAAGACGATACAACCCTAATACTATTTTTACTTCCTTGGATTCTTTCAATAGATTTTTTTCAATGGATTTTTGACTAAAATTAAAGTTTTTAATTAAACATTAAAAATATAATTGTTATTCGGAATTATTAAAAAAATGTCTGATAAATTCATTTATTATTGATTTTTTAAATATCACAATTTTAAATCCGTATTCTATTCCTTCTAATATGTACTTAAATAGACTTAAATTAGTTTGAATAATTTTAAAAAAATATTTCTTTAAGAATTAAAAGAAAAATTTCATAATAATTAAGGTTTTTTATTTTATTTATTTGATAAAATGATAATAAAAATTTCTTTCAGAAATAAAAAATATCCTTGTGCTGTTTACAATAAAAAATAATTTAACATTTAAATATAACGAATTCTAAACTTAATTCCGAATCCTTACTGATTGATTCTCATTTTTATTTCCGAAAATCCATTCGCCTTTGCGATAGTAATTTATATAACTTTCAGGGACGTAGCGAGAATTTCATTTTGGGGGAAGGATTGTTGGGTATTAAAATCTTTAATCTTTGATATTTACTTTTTAAGAACACAAATCTTTAATCTTTAATCGTTAATCTGACTCCAACTAATCAGTAAGAACTTCCAACATAAATATATAAATAATGAACGCAAATTCTTTTATGAAACTTTATTTTAAATAACAAAAATTAACACGTCAAAGATAATAACAATAATTCAATTCTTGATGACAGTACACAAACACGAATTAATATCTCGTACGAGTTAACAGATTACAGTGAAAACTGTGAATCTCCAAAACGAACGATAGTTTAAGTTTTTAATAAAAACCATTTTCTCCCATACTTTTGGTTTTATAAGAAAAAATGTTTTTTAAAAAATAATAAATAAAAATAATTTTTTATAATAACTTTACTTGACTCCTTGGTTTTTGTTTTTTGTTAAGAGAATTTGTTGGTCAAACTAAACTAAATTTGCTGCTGTTTATATAGTGGTTTTCATCAGCCTTGAAAATTGATAAAATAAAACAGACGAAAATATTTTTAATTTTAAATTCCAAATTTTGTTAAACTAAATTTTATTTTGTTTGAAATTAATAATTTTACCAAAAGAATTATTTTAAATTTTTTCTACATAAAATTTTATCAAAAGTGCTCATATATATCTTTCGAAACCCCAACAGGATAATGATGAACACGACACAATTTCAGCAACACTCGCACTGGTTCAGACACACATAGTCATCCAAACATACACACACTAACACCATTAATGACTTTGTGGTCCTGTAAAATAGCATTTCAATATTGTTTATTGTTTACCAAGAATGAAGAGAGGTTCGAACTAAAAATTATAGTGTATTCTACAGAAATTGTAAGTGTAAAATTCAGTTTCGTGAATTCTATTTTATATATTAATAGGTATATCCTTTAAATGTCAAAATAATGAAATATTTAAATATTAAATATATATAATTAAATGATACAACTATCCAATATTGGAACAAATGTAGTTCGTTGCGAAACACACAATCACTTGATGGAAAAGTTTTGATGAATCAATGAAGTTAGTATACGATATTGGCACGATAGAAAATGCCACATTTTTGATAAATAATTCGAATGTCAAAATGTGAAATAAAACCGACTTTGTAAACTTCAAATATTTATCCACGAAATTTATAAAGTGCTAGAATTAGATCGACTAATCAATAGTGACTTCACTTGTCAAAAATTAAAAGATAACCGATAACTGACTTGATTCCACTTTGAAGAATTTAATTGCTTTTTTAATGGTTTGCTTGTCATTTCTGTTTAGTTATCGCTAGTTTTTTTATCGTTTCAAACAAAAATTCGTTTCTTTGTATTAGTGTTTTAATTTTTTCCTTTAACGTACAAAATAAAACTCTGATTAAAAAAATTTTCTTCAATGATTTTCTTCGTAATTAAATTCTAGATTTTTTCAAGAAAAAAATTTTATATCAAAAATTATAATCAATCTGGACTTTATATATATAAATATATATTATATATATTAATAGTGATTTATTTATTTATAAATAACAAATCAATATATGATATTAACAGTAAGGAATAAAAAATGTAATAAAGATCAGAAGATGCTGAGGCCAGTGAGTTTTTCCTTCACCTCAGCCTTGGGCCTATTCATTACACCGCACCGAGGCGAGCAAAGGAAAAACACCAAGAATCTTAAAAACTAAAAATAAAATATTAAAATTATAAATTATAATTAATTAATTAAAAAAGAAACTTTTAATTGGTTTAGGCCCTTGGATCCTGTCGATTTGAATATTTTCTTGTGAGAATTTGATGGCCTGATTTGTTGACGTGGGTTTGATCGGAATTTTGGCCATCTCCGGGTTGTTTCTATCTGAGGACTGTTGACTTATGGATGGATGATTGAAGGTTGATTGTGATAATTGTCCGGTATGGGCTTTGTGAAATTTTTGTGTAAAGGAAAACTGTATAAATTCATCCGAATTTGTACACTTGATCAGACTTTTTATTGAATAAATTTTATTAAAAAATCTTTTTTTGAACCTAGGTAATTTTTAGATTCTATCTCTTTTTTTGAAGTTGATGGAGGTTGGGGAACATCCTCAAGGCTGCCGATCTGTCGATTGATAACGGTAGGGGCTTATTGTTCCTGTCGAGACTATTGACGATCAGGTAGGGAATATGAACAGGTTTTGAGGTAATTTGATGACTGCCGATCTGTTAATAGATTAACGGCAGGTGCTTATAGTGCCTGCCGAGACTATTGACGATCTGGAAGTTTGAGGAAGTCCTTGCCGAGTTTCATTTCTAGAAGAGAAATTGTTTCTTTCAACCTCTATCAATTATTTTTTTTTATTTTTTTTTCAATTATAATCCACTTATCGTCATTATTCAGCATGAATAGAAAAATTAATGAAAGCAAAGAGCAACAAAAAGAACTGCTACTGGAGTTGTAGAAATTGAAATGAGAATGTGCCAAGCTGAATGACGAAAATGATAACCGAATTTGAGGACTACAGAAAACATTCAGTTCCTCTATCAATTCATAAACTGGTTGTGGATAAATATTTGTTAGGACAACAAAAAATAAAGTCTTTGCAAAACAAGGTCACCGAGATGAGAATTCTGCAAAATATGTCTAGCTACTACAAGAAGGTGATCGAAAAAGTCTCAGAAGAGCAACCGGAGTTAATTATTGACACAGCAAACAAGATTGGGTTAAATTCGGAAAAGAAACCTCTGGTGATGAACCCAAACATTTATGGGTCAATTATGAAAGAAGATATGACATCATCTTCCTATAGGGTGCTCAGCAGATCCAAGAAGCGGCGTGAGCAGAGGAAGCGAAAAACTCCAATGTTTCAACAGGCCAAGAGTGAGCTGCAAGCTGCTTTTAAAAGCAGTCGTATTGAGGTTGACGTCCAAGATGGAAAGACTGTAATCAAAAATGACACTTGTCAAAGAGAGTCTTCTGATTTTGATACCTCTATAGAACAACAAGAATGGCTGGACCTCAAGTCAAAACTTGAAATTCAGAAGGAGAATCGTGAAAGCCTACAGTTTCGCTCTATCACAACTGGTAAAGGTGAAGAGTTTGTAAATCTATCACATTTGGATGACTAAGGACGATAAGTGGATTGCTTTTGATTAGCATTTTTATTTCTTGTTATATTTTTATAAAACAATGTCTACATATAATTTATTCATGTTTTTTTAAGTATAATCTCTGGTATGAAAATGATAAAATCATGATCAGAAATATAATAATCAAATCAAAAGAAAGATATTGAGAAAAAAATAAGATAATCATTAATTAAATAGAAGTAGCATAAATCAACTTTCATAGACCTAATATATTTAAATATAATGTAGAACCCAATAGGTACTTCATCAACTTCACTTGCTAGATCAAAGGGCCAGATGGGGTTGATTTATTCCGATATGGATCTCTAATAAGTGAGAGTTAGGGACACTTAGCAAAGAGACACATTAAAATAATATGTTGGGTCCAATTTGAACACTCACAGTACAAAAAATTAATAAAATTAAAATAATATAAAACCCAACAAAGAGCTAAATTCATTTATTATTATTGAAAAGTCCAGTCGTCAATTGTTTTTACCAAAAACTTCCAGCACTTTATCAGCAATGAATGAAGCGTACCAGGGCCTTGACAGCATCAGCCGACTACTTTGTCGGGTTTTGTTCATGCTACTTTTTGTACTTCTTTTAATTTAGGTCAGAGCGGAAAATCGTTTTCTGATGTAGCAATTTTCCATGGAAGAGTTAGGAAAATTTTTAGATGTTTCTTAATATTTGTAAAAAAGGGAATAACTCATTGATAAAATGCTTCCAACACTGTTGCTGGCTGGTCTTTGAGAGACAATGAACCAAGTTTTCCAAGTATATTTGAAACTACGAGCTCTTCAAAGTTGATATTGGTAGGTTTATAGAAGAGGAAATGAATGAGTGCTTCAAATATTGAAAATGTCTTCTCGTGATTAATGAGCTTTTCCCGAATTTGTCTTCCAACGTCGTCAAGAAATACGTTGTAAGCAGTCGTCCTATAATAGTCTTCTGACAATCAGAACGATAGAGAAAGTCAATACATAGAGCGCTGAGTAGTCCTGGGAATTGTGATTCAAGCAAGATCTGAAAAAACACGTTCTATAAGTCCATCAGCTCGTGAGAAGATTTTATGAAAAGTTTCTTGACTATGCTCACGAGATTGATGAAGTGGGCTAAACCTAATTTACCATGAGAAACACATGCTGGTAGATCATGAGATTCAAATTATAAGGATTTGGCTAGTGGAAGAGTAAACGAGATGACATCTTTGGCGAAAAGCAATCAGATGACAAATTAGCTTTTCTCTGTAACAGACGAAAAAGCTTTTGTCTTTTATGAGGTTTCTGTATCATGGTCTTTTGATAAATTTTTCAGATCAATCATAAAGTTCTATAAATCGAACGATGACACCATGATTTTCAATCCATCGAGTTTCACAACAAGCAATGAGCTTCGATTCTTCTCGGATAGAAAATTTTTCAGAAAAATGACTCGTTTTGCAGAGATTGAGAAATAACTGTACACTTAGGACACGATGCAATGCATATTGAAGAGAGAAGATATATATGATGCTTTAACAAGAGCCAGGTTTCAGATTGTGGATTACTTTAGCATAAATATCCTGAATTCGTTTTTGAACACCTGCAACACATTTTTTTATAACACTGGCACCATCGTAACATTTTCTAAGTACATAGTCCATATCAATACCAGCTTTTATTAGTTCCTTTATTATGGTATTAGTAATTCCCTCAGCCTATTAATCTTCTAATGGGAAAATACAAGAAAATCTTCAAGCACGTTGTCTTCAAGAACTTTCTCAGATAAAAACTTATGTATAAATTTCACTTAAAATAAATTCTAATTATAAATCTTTCCTTAATATCTTTCAGTTTTAGAGTAGTCACAGGAATCATCTGCTAGAATAAAGTACAGAATTTTTAGCATGGAAAATTTTTTGAAACTATTGTGGTGGGAATCGAAATAATAATAATAACGTCTATAATAACTTCAATACTAAATTCAATCAATATAATCTAAAGTTGATCCATCAAACACATAAGAACATTGTACAATACAAGTTCTTATCTATTACAAATACGATCGATTTAATAATTCTAAACAACCAAGATACTTCCTAGCTCTTCATACACAGATGTAGATTGATATTATTAAGAACATTTAGACAAGTCTCATTTGAATTTTTATTGCAATCACATTTAGAATCATTACAACTCTCAGAAGGTCTTTCATCGTTTGCCATCGTTCTAATTGGTTCTCTTATTTCTGTTTTTAATCATGATTATTCGAACAATTTTTCTAAATTATTTTTTAAAATATTTAACCTCTAAAAAATATTAATTAAAAAATAATAATTTTTACCATTTTTCAATAAATCCCAAAATAATAAAAATGTCATCCAATTGTTAAAAATGCATTTAATTTAAATTTTACTCAAAATTATTAAGCTTAATTTTAATTGTGAAATTAAAAATGTGAACTTATCAAATGATTATTTTAATTATGTTCGAATAGTCAATCCTTTAAATTTAATAAAAAAATACCAATTTTCATCTGGGTGGGAGAATCACCATTCTAAATTCAAAATACTTAAATCAACATACAGCATCCATACATTTACACATTCAAACAATTTAAAATATTCCTCACAGATATAAACTATAGAGTAGCTTATTTTTCCCGAATGTGTTGTTAATTTAGGCCCTGTCGTTCAACAAAAATAAAATGTAAAAATTCTTTTATTGATACTAAACCTTATCCATTTAAAATACATATAAAGAACAAAATATTTCGACTGATCAACCGTCATCTTCAAGCCACTGAATAATAATTTAATTCAAAATAATTGTGATGTAATCGATTGCATGGAATCACGCTAATAATCGCTAAATCTCAATAATCGTGTCGAGACTGCCGATTAAACATTGATTTTAGGGCAACGCGATCTAATTAACATTGCTTAACATGACACTCTCTCCCAATTGAAATCTATTGCACTATATAATGCAAAACAAAGTTAAAAATATTGAACTATTAAAAATTCCTAATTCAGTCCACCCTCGTTTCCGGGTCATTCTTTATGGTGGGGCACCTTGATTTCTGGGGAAATTTTGGTTTTTGGGGCAAGTTTTACGATAATCACACTATTACATATTATTTATATTGTGTTTTTATTCCAAAAGTACAATTATGTTTCGTTTTTTGGGGCATATTTTTTAACCTAAAAATAATATTTAATCTTGGTCTGAAATAAGTATCAAAATTTCTTATGTTAAATTTTATGTTAAATTTTGTAAAAAAAACATTATCCCCAATGACGAAAAAACTAACATCGAGCGAAAAATTTGAAATGTTTGAAGGATGGAAAAACAACAGAGAGAAAATTAATTGAAAATATTTCTAAAAGTAAAGGTGCCATTTTTAGAATTAAAAAGAATTTAGACAATATTCTTAACATTTGGGATGAAAGAAAATGTGACAAACAAAAATCGGAAGAAACTATGAAAGAAAATCCATTTAATAAATATAAAGAGCTTAATGGTTTGGTCTTGGAAGTTTTTAATCGCCTAAGATCTTCGCCGATTCCATTAAATGGAACGATAATCAAAACCATCGCTCTGAAAATTGCAAAAAAAACTTGGATTAGAAAACTTCAAGGCGTCTAATGGGTGGATGGAGAATTAAAAAAACGGAATAAATTGGAGTTTAAACGTATTGCCGATGAATCAAGATCTGCTGATTTGGAACATTTAGATGAATTTAACATGAACATCGGGATGTGTGGAATTGGTGTTTTTTGGTTTTTGGGGCAAAATTTGATATTTTTTGCCCCAAAACCGAGAGTGGACTGTATATTTATTAACTGCAATTTTACATTGAACTGTGGGCCTCCCATCTCTTTCAATTGTATTGAGCCGTAGGCTCTATAGAGGGTCCACCCCAACTAAAAAGCATTAGCAGCGCCGCGATAGGCCTCGTTTGAGGTTGTCAGCTTTCCGCTTACGGACCCCCAGTAAAAAATAACCAACCATGTTCGGATGTTCCATGATTTAGCATTTGTTAGTCGTTCCCTTGACCTTTGAAAAGCCAGCGAAATGACAATAAAAATAACCATCACAACAGTCAATTGCTTTTCATCTTTGATACTTCTGTTGGATTTTATTGGATTGATTTGCTTCTTCCGGGTGATCTGTCTTGTAATGTTTGGTCAGGCACCCCATTGATGCATAGCTCCTGGAGCAGTACTGACATTGATAAGGTTTCTGCTTGTCCTGTGCCGTTCCACGATCTATTTTGATAAGTCTATTGAGCTCCTTTCTTGCAAAACTCGTAGTGACAGTGGACCATTTTCATTCTCGGTTTGAAAAGTTTCGCTAGATCTTCGGTCTTCCTCCCTACGATACTCCTGTTGCAGATTAAAGGATCGAGCCTGTCTCGCATTCGGAGTTGAGCGCCATCTGCTAACCAGCTGAACATCGAACTGTACTAATTATGAAGCTCCATCATTCCATCACTCCATCATTCTTATATTTTATTTAAAAACGGAGAAATTGATAGTAAAAATGAAAAACATTTCAAAGATTGTTATTGGATAAATGGATCTGATAATTGAGAACACCGAATAAAAATGATGTAAATAGAGAAAACACATCTGAATCTGCTTTGGTCAAAAACGAAACTTCAAAGTCGAAATATTTATTCTAGCCCATCTCAGTATAATAAAAATGAAATCTTTGATATATATTTTGAAAGATCAGAGAGGTTATAAATATTATAATAAACGATTGAGATCATAGATATAGGACATAAATTTAGTAGGAAATTTAGTGAATGTTGAATATTACAAGCTACGACAGGTTTTTCATCAACCAAAAAGTATTTAGAAAACAGACATTGGCAAAATAAAGAGGATAACGGAAACCAGATAGATATTGAACAAAATGTAAAGGCGAGAAGATTTTTTTAATTGAGAGACAGAGTAGAGAATAAGAACAAAATATATCAAAAATAGATGACCGCTCCATGGATCTTGCGAAAATGATGAAATAAAATCACAAAAGAGGTTAATAGTTACATCTAAAAGATTTAAAAAATTTCGATGAGAAATGTTGAATGACTTTAGTCATTTAAATCTAGGGGTAAGTGACTAAACAAATTTGGGATAATATTGGTAATTTAATTTATTGTACAAATAAAAATGATAACACATTTTTATGATTCTGTTAGTGAAGTTTTAAAAAGCTTTAGCAAACAGAAGTCGTCTTCAAGGGAGCCAGAAAGTCCTTATTCCCTGTGGGACAACTTCGTCTTACCATAAGCAGATTCCAAAACAAAAACTCAACTATGTCTATATGTATTTTAATAGATTATATATTCTTAATTTATTTTTTAAAAACTTTATCATATCTTTTTAATAATTCAGAAATAATTATTTTGTAACAATATTTTTATTGGAAATTTCATATCCAATAAAATACGTGAAATATTTTGATTACAAAAATTCTCTTAGTTCAAACGCTAAATTTTGCTGTTTGAAGATGTCAAAGTGCTCTTTTTTGTGGAATATAATTTCTGAATCCATTTTCGAATACGAAACATCAAAAGTTGTTCAAATTAAATCCTGGAAGATTGGTTTTGTCTATAGATTAATGCAATTAGCAATCATTCTTTATGTATCTTTATGGGTCATGTATAATGAAAGAGGTTACCAGATCTTTGACTATCCCGTGGCAGGTGTTACAGCTAAATTAAAAGGCATTGCGTTTGCTAATCTTACTAATATTTCTTCGATTGGTACTAGAGTTTGGGATACGGCTGATTTTGTTATTCCGCCTCAACAAAATTCTGCATTTTTTGTTGCCACTAATATGGTAATAACTCCTAACCAATCTTTAGGTTTTTGTGATGAATCTACTGATGTTTATGGAATACAATGTACAAATGACAGTCAATGCTCAAGCGGAAAAACCATTCACACCGGAAGTGGAATTGAAACCGGAAGATGTGTTGAATCAACAAAGATTAGTGGTATAAAAGTATGTCAGATATACGGTTGGTGTCCCTCAGAGCACGATGTGATGCCCCTTCCCAATCAATCGCTGTTAAAGAGTGCTCCGAATTTTACCGTTTTATTAAAAAATAGTATTGAGTTTCCAACGTTTAAAATAAAACGACGAAATATACTAAAATGGATGACAAAAAAGTTTTTGTATACGTGTCGTTATAATCCTAATAATCATACGATGAAGTATTGTCCAATTTTTCGGTTGAAAGACATCATAAAATATTCCGATGCAAAGAATCAAAACATTTGGATTCACGGAGGTTTAATGTCGATTCATATAGAATGGAACTGTGATTTGGATTTTGATGTTGAATATTGCGTTCCACAGTACACGTTCAGAAGACTTGATGATTTTAAAGAAGACGTTGGAAAAGGATGGAATTTTAGATACTCTCATCATTACGTGGAAAATGGAACAGAAAAGAGAACACTTATAAAAGTGTATGGAATTCAATTTTTCATTACAGTTTCTGGAAGAGGAGGTCAATTTAATCTTCTTAAATTTTCAATGAATTTAGGTAGTGGTTTAGCACTTTTAGGAATAGCTTCGGTTTTATGTGACTTGTTCGTTTTAAACATCGTTCGCAAACGGGAATTATATAAAAAAGCCAGAGTAGATTCGTTGAAAAGTGTTCTAAATCATCGATCAACAGATGATATCATTGAAAGTTATAAGAACAATGTAAATAATCTGAGAACCAGAAACACAAATCGTTTAAAATCAGAATATCAAGTTCTGAAAAAGAATACTCGTGGAAATAAAAATGTTGTCTTTAAACCAAGACTCGGTGAAAAAAGATCCGGGATGAATCTTTCCAGTGAATATTTTCAATCTCCTACTCTAACTTCTAATCCTTCAGAAAACGAGTTTGTTCAGATGAATGTCAGAAAGAATCTGTGTAAATCTCTGGACAAATTTGCTCCTTTCAGTCAATCTTTCGACTGTCTTTCCAAAACAAGCCCCACAACTCAGCCAACTGACTCGTCGGATAGCGAATTTTTAAAATTATCAAAAAGTACAGAACTCGCCTGGATTGATGATTGTTGTTTAACGGATTCTTAAAGATTATTTGAAAATTTAATTTAAAAAATTACATAAATGTAATTGTAATTAATACATTATTTTTACATTTTATCGAAAACTTAAATTTATTTATATTTATTTTTATTTATTTAAATTTATTTATAAAAATAAATTTATATTACTTTAAAATGAAGGATGTTTGGATAAATATTTATATGAGGGGTTAATTTAAATTTACATCTCGCCAGAATAATTTATTATTTTTTTTAATTTAAAGGTAAAAATATTTTAATGTTAATATGCGTATTAAATATTTTAAAAAAATTAAAAAA
>MQRK01208345.1:9695-20850 GCA_001938485.1 Girardia tigrina | reverse complement strand
AAAGATTATTTTTGATAAATGTTGCAACATTATTTGAGTTATGGAGAAAGAAACCGAGAAAGTCTCGAATCAGACCTTTACAGCAAGTTCCAGTGTCCGGATCGCCGCTCTTCCGCCTCTTCCACTGCGTCCACTGGATCTTTTGAATCGAACCGCAGTGGGCCCAGAAATAGACTTGCTTTCAGTCAGATGAGTCGCCAATGTTTGGCGAATACGTTTCAGAGGAACTGGACGGAAAGATGTCCTAACGAACCCGGGTTCGATGACTCTCTGACCAATCTCAACTGGTTACACGTAATCATTCAATCTCTAAAAAGTTAGTTTCTTTAATATTTTTTTTATAATTAGAACGTAAATCCAACGAAAATTAACGAACAATTATCCACAATTCACCTCGGTTATCCAAGGGATAAGTTGACCACCAACAACTACCAACCCAGGAACCATTACTCCTTAAACTATCCCTCTCAAATCCCATCCACAAATTCAGATTCAAGTTATTTCCTTCATTCCACGGAAAATAACTCCTTTGAAGAGCCAGATTATAAAAATAATCCAAACTTGAAACCTCCTTTTTCGTATGCAATACTCATATCGTGGGCCATGAAGGAACTCGGGAAACCTAAGATCACATTATCCGACATCTACGGATGGATTGTGGATAATTTTGCATATTACAGATACTCTGATCCCACTTGGCAGGTGAGAAGATTGAAAGAGAAAGAACACTTTTAATCAGTTTTATTTGTAGAATTCAGTAAGACATAATCTTTCATCAGGGAAATGTTTTGAGAAAGTTCCTCGAAGAAAGGATGAACCAGGTAAAGGAGGATTCTGGAGGATCAAACAAGATTACTTGAAGACCTTAGACACGAATCTATCAAAGATCAAATATAATCCGTTAAATCACGCGAATAATCCGTTCAAAACAGAAACTCCGTCAATGGTGGTGAATGGCCATCATGTAAGTAGTATCAACGTGATGAACAATCCGCGACCCGTGATCACTCTTCCGACCCCGGTCAAGCGGTCGAGAAAGTCGCCCATCAGAGCCACACAGGAGAACTGGGATTCCTCGGATTATTTCGAAAAGACAGTACCAAACCAAACAGTAAATGCGAACAGTAATCAGAACGTAGTTTCTAGCACGGAACTAATATTAACTGACGACAACTCGATGTTCAACAATCAGATTGACTTTTTGTCGATGGACAACTCTTCCTGCGACTCGTATCAGTACCTCAGCAAATGCCCGTCAAACGACAACGACATCTCTTTAAACAGTTTCGAAGACGACAGTATCGAGGATCTTATCCCTAGTCCTATGATCGACAACGACGACTTCAAGTCTCTCGTCACCGACAACGACCTGGAATTCTATCCGAAAGATAATCTTCAAGATTTCGATATGTTGTTTGGATTAAACTGATGATTTATTTAGACATATTGTAAATAGGGAGATATTATAAATTATTTAGGGTTATAATTTTTCAATGACCTCAACGAAGATGAGCTCGGACAAAGGACGGAATTACGACTGGGATCTTCTTTCCTCTGCCGACTCAGCTGTGATATTTGTATAATAATAAATATTTATATTTTCGACTCGTTTTGTTTATTATAATTTTTTGATTTTGGTCTTTTTGTTCTCAAAGATTTCTCAAAGATATTTTGATCGAAATAAAATTGATGAAGTAACGGATATCGTTGCGTAACGCATTGTTTGGGGCCCCGGCAACTGCGTCGCCGGAATCCGTCATTATGTAATAGCAAGAAACAGCACAAAGATTTTCCATTAGAGTTGCATCAATTTATATTTGTTAAAAGACTTTTTGCAAAGATTTAATAATATATAACTATAAATACGAAAGTAGATTGTTATTAACAAATTATCAAAATATGCTACCAGTGTCTTTCATGGGGTCCCCTTTTACAAGTGGAAGGCGGACATGAAGGATTTTACTTAAAAGATTAAGCTCTAATGTTTCAACTCTTCATGTTTGATCAGCAAAGAAGAATTCCTGGACAAGAGATGATCAACTAAAGAACTTTCACAAGATTATTTAAAGGCATTTCAGTCAGTGGCCTTTAATAAAATATTAATGAAGTCGAATCAGATGAACAAGTTCAGCCTCATGGAGAACAAATGAATTGGGGGGTTCATATCTAAAGACGTAGCGTTAACATTTCATCAAAAATAGCCAGGATTATCTATATGAAGGAGATAGTAGCCCATATTTGAAAACTGTGTTACTCCTCCAGTTATTATGGAGTATTAACAACAATGTTCGAAAGTAAATAAAGATTTTCAAAGTTATTACGAGCTGTTTTCTTCAATTAAGAGTATTCACCCAAGTATTGCTGGGAAAACCTTCTGGATTTTGGAGTCAGTGAGTGAGGGAATTACGTTGGGCGTTCCAAATAAGAATTTTCTTTATTCGCTCTGAATGTCGCTCTCGCAATCGCAATTGTCTGACTCCTCTATACAAAAGAATCTTCCAACTATATTATCAATGTTAAATTCCTCTCTTGAGGCATTTGTTTAGCAAATCTCTCTTGAGATTCTCCTTTAAAACAATAATAATAATAATAATAATAATAATAATAATAATAATAATAATAATAATAATAATAATAATACTAAAAAATAATAATAATCATAATAATACTAATATTAAAAATGATAATAATATCAATAATAATAAAAATATTCGTATGAATAATTAAATCATAATTATGATTCTAATATTTTTTTGATTATATTAATATTAATAATAATAATAATAATAATAATAATACTAAATAATAGAGATACTAATAATAATTAGAGAGAAATTATACAATTAATAAAAACAATATTAAATAATAATAATGAAATAAGTAATACATATAATTATAATGTGAATATAATAATTCAATCATAATAATTATAATACTTATAATAATAATAATAATAGCTTTCAAAAGTAATGTTATTAATAATAATTTATATAATAATTGAAACTTGAATTTGAATTTTATCCCGGACAACTACCGTAAGTCCTTGAGCACCGAGCTCAAACAAAAGGAGAGTTAAAATGGGATCGTTCTTCATTTGATTTTTATTATTATATATTTTATTAATTCATTTTATATTATTTTAACAAAAATAAAGGTGAATTGATTGTGGAGTTAACTAATTTCCTTTAAATTCAGGATCTCAACAATTAAAGCAAATTTTGAACTAGATTCTGTTAATGCCCGACGATGGTTTAGACCGACTATTGTAAAATGAAAATTATATTTACCTCCCTGATTAAATATCACTCAAAGAACTTTTGTTTTTATTCACAAATTTATAATATTTAGAATAAAGAAGAAAGGTAATTTTGAGATACAAATACTTCTTGGTAGTTTGTCCACCCCGATGTCCTCCTTCTGTACTTGCAATAACATTTATATCATACGAGGTCTTCACTAATTGATAAAAGAAGTTTATGGTTAAATTAAACGCAAATTCTTGAATATCTCAATGGACAATAAATATAAATAAATAAAAATATTCTTGTAATACATATTCTGTAAAGCATTCACTATGCATAATATTATTAAAATAAGTGAAATGAATGTGAGATCATATATTGTAGTTTCTGTACAGAAGAAAATGAGAATAAAAGAAGAGTGAGTGTGGCTAGGTCGTTTCTGTGAAAGTGATTCAGTGACACGTCGGTTTACGTGACATCGGCCGACTCTTGGTCACTCAACCATCAATTTCAGGAGGCCACCAAGAGGCGTGAAATCAGTTTGTGATTGCTCAAGGTGAATAAATTCGAGGGCAAATAAGGTTTCTAGAAAATAAATTAATTTAATTTTGTTTGTCATCATTCTAATGTGAACCAAAATGAAGACAATATGTTACATAAAAGCGAATCCAAGTCAATTAATGGGAAAGTTGTCTTGAAGAAGCATTTGAGCTGTTGATAAAATGTTTAATAGTTGTTTTGCTCTGGTGGGTAAAGTACCGACTTTTACAAAATTAAACGTAGCATAAAATGTATTCCTTCCAAACAGTTGTTACTATTTGAGGGACCCCATACAATCTTTTGACATATTCTTTCCCATGCCCATGTCTTGCATTAAGGCAAATAGCACATGTCTTATACGTTTAGACGAAGAAGTGATATTGTTAAAAAATCCTATAGAATTCTTAGTCCTAATATTTTTATATCCCGACATGTTCGTCCATTACGACACATTCCAAATTACTTTGCAAAATTCTTTTTAATATTTTATTAATGAAAATTAATGAGATTAGTAAATCGATTCAAATAAAATGATCTGCTCAAAAATAACTAAAAAAATATCACAAAAAAGTAAAAAAACTAAAATCTCATAAATCGTCTCATCAGAATCTGTAAGGTAGATGATAATGATCAAAGAGTGGAGCCAGCCACAGCATATACCATTGATGGTGATGTTGACGCTCACCTACGATGGTAACTCAAGGGTCAAGACGGTCATAATATTTGCTAAAAATTAGAGCAAATATAACAATAGCGATTATACGCATTCTAATTTAACAAAATAACAATTTAATTTCAATAAATATTATTTATCACTCAATTATGGAATATATCTTGCAGATTTCTATTTTTGGTTATATAGATACACAGTGTTTGATATTATTTATTTTTTGGATGGTACCTAAATTGTTTATTTCTTTAATTATTCCTGTCTTATACTGCTCGCTCGACGTGGCGGCGCATCACTCGGTTGACGACACAAGTCCATCGCACGCTTATTCAAATTTTATTTAACACCAACTGACAACAAATATCAACTTTCGAATCCACAAATTTCTCTGAATATTTAAACAAGTCGTATTGAGTTCTGTTTGAGAAACGTGTTTTATTTAAATTTTATTGACTTTAAACCGGGTCGGTTCTTTGTTTTAATTTTAATATTTAATTTTGCTTTTGAGAATTGTGGTTCTCCTAGAATTCTTCTAGATTATTTTGTAGTCTTTATTTACTTTTTGTTACTCTGAATTCTCTTTAATAAAATTCCAAATGGCTTTTACTTCCAATTAAATTTTTTTATGTTAAACTGTTTTTTCAAAAATTTTCCTTCTGGTTCTGAAGCTCCTTTTACTTTTTTTAATAAAATCAAAGTAATTCATCAAAAACTGTATATTTTTCTATGTAGTTAAAAAAGTAAATATGGTTTTACATTTTAGCAATCTTTAAAACATACCATCAACCTCTGGATACTGAAGCATCTCGAATGAAGCATCTCATTAGCGCCACTTGATCACGATTTAAGAAGGTCAGAATCTCCATATTATTGTGATACTCAGCGGTCATCGATTAAATACGGCTAATTTGTTGATATTTAATGTCAGATAAGTATTATAAAATATAATTAAATGGGTAGCAGATAGATAATGTTTTTACCCCCCTCCCGAGAATAACGTGCAGGGAAGAACAGAGCCTTTCTCTCTTTTGGGAGGAAATCTGATGGATAATTTACAAGAACATAAATTAAACACAAAACTGAAAATAAGTTGTTTAATCTGTAAGTATACCTTATAAAAGACAGATGAATTACTAAATATAACAGTAGAAGCTTCTCACGTTTTGTGGATATATTGTCCCTTTTAATTGGTAGAAACTAGCTAATTCCATATACACAAAACTATAGTATTATTTCTTTATTGAGAATGGGGGGATGATTTTGAAACAAATTGAAGCAGGAAGACCATATAAGTAACTGTTTAATAAAGTATGTTTGATTATCTCAAATATTATAATTAAATTAACTTTCTCTTTTTCTTCATTTACTTCCTTTTGATCCATTTCTTGACCAAAAAATAAAATAAAGATACAAATTCAATATAAAATACTTATCAGGGTTTTTTTAAGGTTTCGAGCTGAGTGTAACCTAAGAAAATGTGGGTGTACAGTATAACATATTTATTTTTACTCAAAAATTGTGACATCACACATGTACACAGGATTTAAAGGGTTAAGAACAAAAGAATGTCTTATACTTATTAAATAAGTATACAATTATATATGACCTTGTGTAGGAGCGTGTATGTGCGAGAGGGAGAGAGAGTGGGTGGAATAGCAGTGTGTGTATTTTTAATGAACCCATGCTTTACCTATAAATAGCCAAATTTTTTGGTACACATTGTACACCTAAAATGGCCTTAAAAAACCCTGCTTATACTTATCAGCGAACCACATATACTCGTACCAAAAAACAAAAAAACCAATCCAATTATTATTAAATTCTTCTCCTGACATGGTCAGATTCTCTCTGATCTCATGGACCGAAACTATTCTGTCAAGTTCTGCTAACTTAGAATCTCAGTTTGTTCCATTTCTCCTTGTAGTGCCCCGACAGATATCAACAAAGATAATAAAGAAAATTCTTAATAATTAATGAATGTTGTTTAAAAGAATAAATGTAACTAAACAATTTGAATTTAAATGGAAAATTTTAAAATTCACTTTGTTCTCACGATACGTGGTAATTGAAACAATATTTGTTGTTTTTCCCCAAGAGTAGTTTTGCAGTGAATGCAGGTGAAATTATGTTACTGGGATTTCTTTTCGACATACCAAAAAATGCTTAATAGGCAGTAAGCAACTAAGCATATGCTTTCAAAGAGTGCTTTTTAATTCTTGTCTTTGTGATTTTTTCACATATATAGTCAAGTAAATCTGGGAGATACTACTTATAAACTCTTCAGATAGAAATCCCGTAAGAAGAGAAGAAGTCAGCAAAGAAGAGTGAAGAACAAGTAAAATGAAAATACGAAATACTAACTCTAGAAAAAAAATCCAATGACTCAATATAGTAACTAATCATTATGTACTGCATTTTAGAAAGCATTACAGAAAAGTATACAACGAATAACACATTCAGCAGGTATATAGCAACAACAGATTTTAAGTGCAACTGTATAGACTAGAGGTTCCCAAAGGGGTCGATAAACTATCTATGGAGGTCGACGATGATCAAGGGGTCGATAGGGGTTCTATAGCAGAATATTGGTCTTGTACATTATATACATAGAATGTTTATATAGAAATATATCTTGATAAAATTCTGATTTTTTTTGAATTTTTCCATGCAAAAAACAATGATCTTAAACCACAAACAACAAATTTCAAAACATACAAAGCTTGCTAAGATTTTACGAGAAAATATTTATTCAGGAAATTATAGATTATCACAAATGTTTGACTTTCTCTTTTGTGTGGCTATGGTTACATTCTGCCTTTTAGTTTCAAATTAAATCATCTCGATTTTTCAGCTCGGCCACAATTCTATTTGTTCTTTTCGTTGTTATTACCGATATAAACTTTTCTTTTATTTTTTCACATATGTAATAATGATGCAATGAAACCGTCAAAAATGAAGGACTATTCAGCTTGAATGCATTCAGATAAAAAAAAACAATTCGGTATACTTTAAAAATCTCAAAGATAAATTTTTAATGCAATCAAAGAAAGGAATTAAATCAGCTTTGATTCCATCGACATATAAGAATTATGAAGGAGGACTCGAAGTTTCATATAAAAATTCCTATTTAATTGCAAAAAAGGGATACCCCCACACAGTTGGGGAAAATTTATCATTACCAGTAGTTGGAAAAGTAGTAACTATAGTTCTGAAAATGAATCCGGATCCAATTTTACAAAGTTTGCCGCTAAGTAATAATACAGTTCGACGTCGCATAGATGAAGTGGCAGTATCTATTGAACAGCAACTGATATCTGAATTAGGGGTTACTAAATTTGCAATACAGCTGGATGAATCGACTTTCAGAAAGGACAGCATTTTAATGATCTATGTGCGTTATTATAGTAGTACAAAGGAAGCAATAATAGAGGAGTTTTTGCGCGCAAAGGCTCTCGAAACATACACAAGAGGGAAAGACATATTTCATTGTTTTGTAAACATTTTCCAACATTACGAAATTCCCCTGTGCAACATTAATGCAGCTTCTTCGGACAGTGCACCAGTGATGTTTGGAAAATATCGTGGCTTTTTAAAGCATCTTAAAAGCAAATTGCCTAAAATTTTGACTATTCATTGTTTCTTACATAGACAACATTTAGTTGCGAAAAATATTCAGGAAGAGCTTCATCCTGTTTTAGAACTATGCATAAAGGCAAAAATACTATCAAGTCTAAAACTTTAAATGACTTTCTTTTTGAGCAATTGTGTGATCTCAATGATGAAAGGTACAATAATTTGCTTCTTCACATGGAGGTTCGATGGCTTTCCAAAGGTAACTATTTACATTTTATAGACATTTTTAATACAGTGAGAGAATTTCTCCTTGAAATTGACATCTCTATGGCGACAAAGTTAATCAAATTCAAAAAAATATCTTTTACTTGTTCAACGCCACGCAAACCAAATTGCAAGGAAATAGCATCAATAAGTCACAGAACAATGCGTGATAGTCAGGGTTCAATTATGACTCTGTCCAAACATCGATCGAAGTCTGAAACTAACGATTATTTTTGGTTTTCATTCTAAAATTGATTTGTTTGTATCGACACTGAATAGAAAAGAATTCCATTATTTCGATAACTTAATCCGTTATTGAAAAGGATTTTATATTCCTCCGAAGATATATTTTTTCATACAAGCCACCTACAAAATTAAAAAACACTTTACTATTCGATTTAAAGATATTGAATATTTGAATGTCCCGGTATGGATCATAGATCCACTAAACTGCAATATATCTGATCAAGATTTTATGATGCAAGAAGAATTAATTGAATTCAAGGAAGATTTTCAGGCACAAATCTCATTCAAAACACGCGGTTACGTTAATTTTTTGAATGTAAAGGTTACCCGAGAGAAATACACCAGAAAAAAAGTTGTTACGGAACCAATATTATGGACTGTTCATAATAGCTCCTCGTGGAAGCAGGCTTTAGTCAAGTCAATAATTTACTACGCAAAACAAGAAGCAGATTAAATATTTTTGATCGAGGTGATTTAAGAATTAAGTTGCGATCCTCTCATCCTGTAAAGATATTAAGACTGAGGCTTTTTAGGAGGTTCTGAGACGCTTATGGCTTTGAAAGGCACTCCCCTGTGTAGGGATTTACATGCCTAAGCTCCATCGGCGAACCGGTTTCACAACACCCCTCACCAAGATTAGAAAATTTGGATCATTGCGATGCAGTCCACCACACGACTACAGGGTCACGACTCCCTACAACCTGACACTCAGCTTTTTGAAGCTAAGCCTTCTAAATATTGGTTTGCTAGTCCAATATCGATACTTCGGCTGCCGACTTTTCGAACAACAAAAGGCTCAGCTCAGGACGCTTTAGCCTAGAGAAGAGAACTCTAGTTACCCAGGGAAACCTCGCGGAGATACGTCCAATCTGGCCTTGCACTCAGAGATCCATGAAGAATTAAGTTAAGCAATTTTACACCTGATTTTAAAACTATTGCATCAAGCGCACCCATCACGTTAAAGATTAAATTAGCTGTAAAATAATCAACTCTAATAAATTTTTTTTCAAAAATTTTTGTTCATATTCCCAAAATAATAGTTATTATTATTGTGTTGTATTTTATACATTAAAGATAAAATATAAGGGGGTGTATGAAGAAATTAATTTTATTGAAAGGGGTCGATGAAAGAAAAAGATTAGGAACCCCTGGTTTAGAGTTTTAAAACCAGAAAGTAATTGTCATTTGCAAGACATAAATATGCTGTTAATTGATGTAATTAATCACAGAAGAAAGATGAATAGTCAGTTCGGAAACATTAACACATAAATAATATAATAACATTTTATATTTCCTCAGAATGGTCTTTTGCATTAAATAACTCATTAAAATTAATGTGACAATAATGGCAATCTGTATTTATAGAGACAGTTGAACATTTTTTATATTATTTATCATTTGTATCGGAATAGCGCCTAATTAAATTTAACTTGGAATTATAATTGTAAGTAGCGTTGATGCCACTTTCATTATTATCACATTCTAAAGTCATAATTTAATACCACAAAAATTTATTAATATTTACAATTCATATACTTAAACAAATTTGTTGTTACTTCAATTATTTCGCCCAAAATTAGTTCATTAAATTTTTTCGATTAAATTTTGAAAATATACAAAAATTTAAATCTAAAATAATCTTATATTTTTTTACAAAAAATTTTACAATATTTTGATCTTAATTAATCTTATATTTTTTACAAAAAATTTACAAATTTTTAATGTAACCAAATTTTACATTCTTACGAAACTTAATCCTAAAACTAATTAATTTAAATTTTCAATAACCATTTTATTAAAAAATTATTTCTGAAAATATTAATCCGTTAATTAAAATTTATTTAGCTTATTCTATAACTTTTATTAAAATATGTTAATTGTTATTACTNNAAACATATTTTAAATAAGTATTTATTATCATATTTTTACTCTACATTGTAATTGTTAATTTATTTCTTTTAAATTTTCAAATTAAAAAAAATAATAAACTATTTTGGCGAAACTTAAAACTAACCCCTCATAATAATGACTAAGTTTGTTCAGACTAGTGAGCTAAAAGGATCTGATCCAGAAATTCCTGGATTGATATGCTTTTGGGTCCCGAGAATCCGGAATTGCAAGACTCTAATTGGTCTAAAATTTTGGGATTCATCTACAGAACAAAACTTCTTCCTAATTTCAAATATTTCTCATTTACCAGAGCCCCTGTGAGTAGCCGTTGACTGAATATGCTATTGCGACATTTGCAATGGAGAAGCTACGTCAGCTGTAAATAATTCCGAGTCTACATTTGCAATCTTTTTGAGACGAAGAATTACTGATGAAAGGACAATAGACACAAACAACATCTTTCGATATCTTCACCATCCTGTGACTTGAGTTATCAAAGGATCAGTTATAAAAATATTTTGTTCAAAACTGTTTTTATATTTCAGTGCCAATGCATAAAACCGTTAGTAGTAAAGTCATCATGGAGATTAAAAAAAAATAAGCCATGCCGCTGATTTCGATTAACAAAAGCCATTTCCATATCCATAAAGTTAAAAAATAAGACGACAACAAATGATTTAACGAGTGTAATTGATAAGGAGATAGTCATTGCAGAGCAAGTGCGAAGGAG
>MQRK01208328.1:2008-17903 GCA_001938485.1 Girardia tigrina | reverse complement strand
TTATATATATATATATATATATATATATATATATATAAATCAATATTAATATTATTTATCGGTATTAATATTATCCGGAATTTTCTGTACGGATTTCTCATAAACCGATCGGAAATTCACGAAATCAGTGATTGCAATAGAGCGAGCGTCCAGTGTCGATATTCACCTTACCGAAGAATCATTCTATCGCTGGTGGATTATTATTTCCCCTGAAAGTGCATCTCTCCATATAATCTGTTTCCTCAAAAATCTGGTTGTGCAACCAAACGATTCTCTGACGTTTCCATCGGCATTGTTACAACGGAAGATCGTTCTTCGAAAACTTAGAACAATAAACACTAATCGAAATCGAGATTTATCCATGCCATTCTCTTTCTCTCGTATGTGATTTTTTTGTTATATATGTTTATTTATATTGTATAAAAATAAAAATATAGATATAAATATAACTTAGTTTAATTTTAGATATTAATAAAATATAAATAATAATAGTAATAAATTTATTTTATACTTAAAAAAAACATGGTCGGAAAATACACCAATCTTTAAACATTTAAAAACTCTTTTCCTTCGGTAACTTTATCATTCCTCAAGGATTTAACATGTAGTTTTTCAGAAAGAATTCTTTTTGATTTGCTCTTTAAGTCATAATAAAATAATTTTATTCAATTTATGGGTTCTACCATTATTGAGGGTTTTAAATGACCAACTGCTTTGGTTAATGTAAGTGTTCAACATTCTCAAAGACGATAAAAGCCAGGTTAGTTTCGATAGGGCTTTTATTTGATCCTCAGTGACTTTAGCTGATCTACGACATTGAGTGCATCTTGAAGTAAAACATTTTCTGAACGAAATTTTTAGAACCAATTTTGACACATTTGCACATTGGTTTCTTATGAAGTATGAATTGTTATGGGTACCTGTAGCGTTGTCTTCTGTTTTTAAGAAATAAAAAAAATCCAAGAAGAATAATCAGAAAGACGTTTAGTAAAAAAATAATCTCACTAACGTTTAGAATGAAATACACTGGCAGAGAAACCAATGGAATCAATTATTTGTAATTCAAAGTGCAAAGGATTAATGTCTCTGGTTGTGAGAATGTAATTCGATTTTATTGTCGGTGTCTGGAAAATAAGAAAACTCTTTTTCTAATCAAATTTTCATTTATTCAAAAAAATATGTATTAAAACTTAACGGAGAAAAAATTATTTGAAATATCCGCAATCAAAAAGAATTTTAATCCAGCAACTTTCATGAAAAATCGTTAACAATATTGTTTAGCATTTCAGATAATGTTTTCTTCCACTCTTTTTTCAAAGTCTTTTTCAGAAATTCAACGTTGGAATGATCAATCGCGTGAGCTTTCGCATCAAAAATACACCAGATTGAGAAATCAAATGGGTTGAGATCACGTGAATTGGAAGGTGAATCTTCTTTGGCAATAAAATCAAGGCAGATGTTTTAATGCCAATCTTTTGCCTGGCTTTCTTTGTGGGCTAGCTCGGAATCTTGTATAAAAGTCTTAGGTCGATTGCCAAAAAGTCCATCTACCCAAGCCTTGGGAATCCAAATACTCGACTTTTCAGCTACCCGGGAAATCGAGTATTTATTTTTTGAACTACCCGGGTATTTCGAGATGAAAAAAATTCAAGTTAAAGTACACTATGTTTTGTCACTTTATTTTTTAATATAAGAATAATTAGAACATATAAGTATAACAGATATTTTTAATATAGAAACATATAAGTTTTCATTTATAATTTATTTTTTATTCAAAAAATAATATTTGAGGAATACAAGCCCGTCTAAAGTATCTATCTTCAACTGATTTCGAATTTTTGTAACAAATGTTAAAGCTACCGAAAAGCTACTCTTTCGCTTACTGACGAAGTAGGTTGAATAGTCATCAATGCGTTGTACAGTGTTTTTAAACTGAGTCACCTCTTTTGGCATTATTTCCCTCCCAAAGTTTTAGTTCTTTCTCTAATGTGGATTTTCCTCCACTATCTTTCGGAATAGTCATAATATCTTCAATTTTTTTTGGAGTTCATCAAAATTTGAATTAAAAATAACATCCTCATTTTCAGAAGCTGACTCTGGATCTGTGTGTTGATTTATAAATTCTAATTTAAACAGCCTTTCGAATGTTTTTTTGCCAAAAAATTAATAGAATGTTTTTTTGTGTATGTAAAATGATAATTGACTTGGGACTTAGGGTACTTTCCACTTTGAAGAAAAAGCAACAACGACACAATATCCGCATTTTGTCTTTCACCAATTCGTTTCTTTAATGCATTCACCATTTCATTAGCTACTTCAGTATCTGTTTGTTGTAACTTATGCAACAAAAAAATTAAAAACTGCTTCAGCTTTCAGTAAATTTTTATTCCCCTTACTTAGCCCTTTGACAGCAAGTTCAATAGGTTCCAGGATCTCTGATACTTGCTTAAGAATTTTTAAATTTCCATCTAAAAATTATTGCTGATTAGAAAAAAAGATTGAAGAATAAAAAGGCATAAAAAAGCTACCTCAAACTAGCTAAAAAGTAGATATACATAGAGGCAGACTCGATACTCGATACTCGACCAAAATTACCCCAGTATTGAATTACTCGATTTTCGAGTATGGATTCCCTTAACCAAGGTAACAGATTTTCTGGACACCTTGTTATTTTTTTAAATATATATTTTTGATTAGAAAAAGAGTTTCCATAATTTCTGGACATCTTGTATTTGAAGGATCTAATAAATTTGTTTTCTAATTTGGTTTGCGAATATCTGAGAATATTGCCAAAAATATTAAAATCAATAAATTTTAATTATAATTATTTGTTTTTAGAATAAGTTTATAATATAAATAATTACACAATATAATTACAGTTATACACATAAAAATTCGATACATCAAAATGTAACAATCAATGAATGCGTGGAACGTAAATAATTAAATGGATTAGATAAATAATAAATGTGATGTTTGTGTATTGATGATTCAAGTAAACAATAAGGAAAACAAAAGGATATCGTTTTTAAAGCATACGTATTTCAAGGGAAGAGTCAGTGATAGTATGTGACACCTTGCGGCAAGGCAAGGTCAGCAAATTCCAAAGACGCGACATAGGGTAACGGGGGTCCTTTGAAGTTTAGCCAAGCCACTCAGATTATTTTGATTATTTCAAATGAAGTTTATAAGATCGTTAATTTAAGTTATAAAAACGTTTGTCCTTCCAGATGCATAATTTATGTGAAAATATCAAACTATAATATTATATAATGGTACCAATTATATAACGATGACGATTCTAAATCTTCAGACATTATTTTTTAAATATTTTCTAAATTCCGTTTTGATAGAAAAAAGAATTGAAGGTCTTAATGAATGTATCTTAGGATTCCAATATAAATGTTCAGTTTTTAATTTTAAATTGGACAATCCGTTTTTTTTAAAATTTCAAATATTACCTTTGTTTTTGTCATTACTTCTTTGTTAATGGCCGTTAAATATTCTCGGTCTGGTAGGCTCTTTAAACATTAACTATGAAAACCATTGTCTTGATGTCCGGTACAAAGAGCACCGAAATTCTCAACGGCTTTCAGAACGTATAATTTAAATATTTTTCGACCGAATTTCTTTACGTTAGCGAAAATGATCAAAATACATTTTCACCATCATTTTTTCTCTTTTCCTTTTTAAAAGAAATAATTCAAAAATTATTTTAAAAATTCTATATTTTCTATTTAAATTTTCAAACTATAATTTCATTACCAAGCCATACCTGACTTAAACAACCATAAAAAAACAATTTTTTAAAGAACTCTAAACTGATTTTTGTATTCGGAATTTTGCATTGTATTTTACACATGTTTACAAGGCGAAATTCCTTAAAACTTATTTTCATTTATTTAATGAATAGAATCATTATATATATACAATTTTTTCCCGTCTTGAATCGAACCATCGTTTAGTCCGGAACACTGTGTATCAATCCTTTGAGCATATTTAAATTGTATTTTATTATTAATTTATTTTTGGGACCCAAAATACAATAGTAATATGATCAAAGGATTAATACATAGAGTATGGAGCTTAACTTCATCCAATGAAATTTTTGATGCGAAACTCGATACATAACAGACTTTGTCATAATAGATATGATAAAATAGCTTTATGTTAGATCACATTAAGTGCTGTCATGAAATTCCCAGGAGGGTAATGGAGAGGGATTTTCGGGCTTTGATTAGTAATTTTCACTTTAACTATGAAATTATAATTACTGAAGTTAATTAAGTTTTATAAACCTTGTTGAAACGTTCAAAGTGATTCATCCAATTATATTAGAGTATTCTGATGTTAGTCATGGTGACGTAATGGTATTTCGACTATAAATACAACAACAATTTATTTTATTACAGAAATGACGATGCCACAAAAGTGGCAAAACATGTTTTGGAATAAAAATTTAAAAATAAAATGGCTTTCTCGTTTTTTATTATTAAAAATGTAATTTGATAATTTGAATTTATTTAAAGTATATATATATATGTGTGTGTGTGTGTGTGTGTGAATTTAAATGGTTTTTACAATTCAAAACAAAACATTTTGAATTATAGATTGTCTTTTGAGCGAGGAAAGAAGGGAAACATTTGAACTATACATAGAAATAATTTTAAAAATATAAATAGGAATGTATTTAAATTTCGAAACACTTTTCGTGAGAATACTTTTGACTGAAGTTCAAAGATTACAGTTTATTCTTGGATCCCCTAATAGACCCTAATAATATCAAATATTTTTTAGAAATTCATGACAGCTTTTGAGTACCATATCCTTTTTTTTCTTTAATTATTGCTCAACTACCTACGTTAAACTACCTCGCTAAGTGCTTCTTTCATCTTTCACTAATCATATTTTCAGATACTCATGCATTTGACAATAACAAATAATGTCTTACTACCTCTCATTTCATTTCGTACAAAACCTGAATAAAAAAGAATGCATAAAATATAAAAAATATACATAACTATTGAGAAATAAAACATTAGAGTTTCATTAAAGTCGGATTATTATAAAATAATAAGAAAAAAATCCTTCACTTAAAGTTAGCATAAATGCATTTTAAAAACAAAACTTATTCCTGTTACCCCTATAATTAGACAGCATTGACAATATTGAGCAGTGATATAATCAAAGATATTTTCATACGATTTTTCAATTTTTGAAACTCTCAATAAATTTATTCTGGTCTTATCAACCCTAAAAACGTTTTTTGAACTAAGTGTGATTTTCAAAAGTATAATTTAAGTAAATACTTCCATTTCTATATTTGAAGAATAATTAGTACAGATTGTATCAGAAAAATAGCGCGATATTCTCTAATATCAGTTTAGTTTCTTATGGAGCATATTTGTGCTCAAACAAATGCACCAACAGGTGCACAAACAAGTTCATAAACAGGTGCTATAAAAATTAATGGGAATCGATTTAAAAGAAAAGTACGATATATCGAACCATTTTATATTATTTTATTTTATTTTACATTATATTTCTATAATTTAAAAGAAATAAAAATAAAAAATTATAACACATAAAATAAAAAAAAATTATTATAATTATTAAAAATATATCGTTATTCATTTTTTTAATCTTTTATTTTGAGTAAATAATTCTCAATGAATTTCGACAAATTTAATAAAATACTGATATAAAATAAAATAAAAAATACGAAATAAATGAAAAGAATTTCAATAAGAGAGTAATAAGTTTCTTTCTTCAAGAATTAATGATAATTATATTAATTATTATCAAAATAATAATTAGTTATGTATTTTAACATTTTCTTTGAAGAATATTTGAAAAAAATATATTAAAAGAGATTTATACAATAAATTATATTATCAAGTTTCATTTGATGCTCAAGTCGTCAGAGTAACATCCGAAATTCTTTTGTTCTTTGGTACATCATTTAAGTATCACATTCGGTCATAAAAACATAATGCAAATTTGATCCGTTCAATCAGATTTAAAGAATCTATACATTTTAGTGAACTTTGAATTTGAACAGTAAAATGGTTCGATCATTGTAATTTGAACCGATTTATGACATTTAAATATTTATCGAATTCTCGAACGACATTGTGTAATAATAATTTTTATTATTATAAAGATAAAATAATATTATTTATTATTATTACTATAATTAATATAACTATTTCCATTATCTTTTTGTTACAATCGTAATTCTAACAAAATAAATGTTGTATGAATGAATAACACAATTCGTTACGTAAGACGACATAAACGAACCCCTATATCAGAAGTTTACTATCCCAAAGAAATAAATAACCATGTTCCAGATTTATTAAAAAGAAAAATATATATTAAATTATTTATAAATTTTTTTCAGTAAAAAAAAGTTTTGTTTTTACTTGTTTTAAGAAAAAAACATGTTAATTTTTTTCGGGAAGATGAAAACTATTCGTCATGGTTAAATTTTTGTATCGATATATCGATTATTAAATTTCGTTTCAAAAAAAATTTTGTACTCCGTAAATTGTTTCATGTTTTTTGTTGAAAATCGATAAAAAAATATTTAATGTTTTTTTATATCTGGAATTTTTTAAAACTGTAAAGAAAATATCGTTCATTTTAATATTTGAAAAAATTGTGAGTTTTTCAAATGTTTGATTGAAAATCCTTTTTTATGTTTGACAAATTAGATCTAAAATAAGCTGAAATTTTACAATTATTTACTTGTTACGCGGTATATTCGGGTAGCGCTAATTTGAATTAATGATCTCCGTATTATCAGGACTGTTATTGTTGTCCTATCTCATAAGAAGCTTCGTTGATCGAATTTTCTGATTAAAAAAGATCGGGAAATCTTAATAATAGTGAGATTGGGTGTGGCGTTGATCGTGATTCTTGTCACAGTTGTGATTGGTTGTGCTATTGTGTATAACTATACTACCCGAGGAGATATAATATTTAACACCGTCGGTGATTGTGAGCAGTTGCAAAATATGTGTAAAAATCTATTCTTTTTTAAAGCATTACTTCAAATGAACCTTCAATTACTAGCAACCACCAATTAGAGATTAAGTTAACCAACATTCTTCCGTTTTTCTTGAGACAAGAAACAACTCAATCGTTTCTCCGCCTGGTTGATCATGTGGTGTTTGAAATACCGTATTACCTTGTCATTATCAAAAGTGCAATGGATTTGAGTACGATTAAAGAAACATTGATTAGAGAATTTTATGAAATATTTAAAAATTGTTACATTTATAATTCGCCCGAAGATCCGATTATATCGATGGGACTGAGACTAAAGCATTATATGTTTCTAAAATTTCAATTTATGTCTTCCAGAAATATATGACTTTTTAATATGAATTTCGATTCCAAATCGTTATCGAGAATTAAAATCGACAAATTTCTATCTACTCTTCTATTGGCGGAATCTTCAACGTCTCTATGGGCCCGGACGCGGCCGTGACGAAATCGAACAAAAACCGAATTTCCAATACGATTTTTAAAAAATTATTTCTAAAGCGATTTTGTTTTTGTCTGAAAACTGTTGAAAAAATAATATTAATGCAATGCCTCTTTAGAGGATCCACTCAAACTACAATGTTTCGAGGGTCCA
This sequence comes from Girardia tigrina, assembly GCA_001938485.1. Classification (NCBI taxonomy): domain Eukaryota; kingdom Metazoa; phylum Platyhelminthes; order Tricladida; family Dugesiidae; genus Girardia; species Girardia tigrina. The sequence goes on along the minus strand of MQRK01208328.1, from coordinate 10,258 downwards.
CGATCAGCCACCTGTGACCACTTCTTCTACACAACAACAGCAGAGGGTGGAGCAGGCCTTGGAAGGATGGTAGACAAGTACACCGTGCAGTCAATCATATACATATACCATCTGGCCAAATCCAAGGACCGTACACGGAAAGAAGCTACCTTCAGCAACCTGACAAACTATTACAACTACTACCACTTACCATCTGACATCCCTAACATCTTCATGGACTTAAACAGCAATACCGCCAAACCACATAGAGACGCTGCCTGTCAATGGTCTAATTTCACTATTGCTAGAAAACTCCTGCAGAAAGAACTAGGAGTCAACATAAAACTTGACTGGATAGCTAACACAAACAGGGTCAATCTCACAATCGAATTTCAGAATAAAATTGCCTTCGTCAATACCTCTAATGAAGCCTCTATATCCTCCATCCTCTTTAACTGCATCAATCAAGCCCACAAACACTTCTTATTACAAGACAAAAGAATGGCTGAAACCTTCGACGTGTGCACATGCAACGAATCCTTAAACAAAACAATCATGCGAGGATGGATTACCTTTGAAGGATGATTCTGCATTCACAGCGCTAGACTTGGACTCATTTTTTGTAGTTTTCAAAACCACTTTTATTGTAACGAAATAACAGACAACAACTAAAAATGTGGACAATTCATGGAAACTCCGATGCACATCATTAACATATGCGACTTCTCCTTACCATTTGGAACCATAAAACACAAAAAGATTAAGGACAACCTCGCCAAATTCCTCCGCAAAAAGTTCCTTGAATACCACCACAAAATGCCCAACCGAAAATTGTGGATCCTGGATAACTTCGTTGATTTTGGCAGCACTGCATGGATCATCGAAGTCAAAAGTTTATGGGACTTAAATAGCCAATTCTTCGACGCTTACACATGAGCCTGCGACACCTACTTCGACGTCCAACTAGACCTGATCGAAAAAAAAACAAAAAATCCGAAGTCATGATCTTTCCCTTCGTAATGGGTAGCCCAGGTAAATGGCACTACGACAACAACTCCCTTCTTCGCGCCATTGGATAGAATGACGTCGAAATACAAACATACGCCACCAGAACAGCCAAGAGAAACATAGAGATGTGTGCAAAGCATTACAGTCAACATCTCCTGTACATTTCTGACAAGGATAAATTAAAAGATGACACTGCCTAACAACACAAGCAGTCACCAAACATCTAGTTCACTCTCTTGGAGAGCGTAACTCTTTGCTGATGGCGCGACAAAATTAGATGCGAAAGCAACAAATCGCTAAAATATGGAGCCTCCTACAACCGAGTTTGAGACGTTTCTTGCATTTGATTTAATCCAGCCTAAGCGGTGCTTTTAAATTAAATTAAATTAGTCGTTTTAAGTCTGTAAGCAGTCGGTTTACCAGTAATGAAAGACCAGCCAAGAAACTTGGTACCATGACTGTACATGGTACAATGACTTTAGCTGTTACAATGGACGCGTAAAAGCCACGAAACGGACATTGAATTGGATTGGTTGTTCGAAAGTTCTTCATTCTCTGTTCAAAGTTGACTCTGTTCGTGTTTTGGAGTTTTTCATAATTCTCTCTATGGTTCTTCTGGATGTGGATCTTCAGCCATCATGCATAAGTGTATATTCTGTATCCAATGGCTTGCCATCACTGACCGAACCATCATTGCAACATCTCCTTCTCGAACTACGCTTGTATTGCCGTGTGATAAATCCTTTATTCCCAAATAGTAACAATATCAGTTTCAATCCAGTACATCTCGGTTAGGATGCACATATCGATCTTTAGGTTTTCAAATATACATGTTTTGTTTTAATTATTGTTTTATATATTTTGGAATTTGAATATTATCAAATTAATCTTACGTACCTTTATATATTTATATTTTCGAATTTATTCGTGTGCAAAAAATGATATTACAATTTGTTTCAACAAATAAAATAACTATATTATTTTTTTATTTTTGCATTATATTTCTTTCAAATTCATTGAAAAATGAAAATTAAGATTTATTATTATATAAAAGATATTTTGGTAATCTTTTTAAATTGAAAAATCAAGAATTATTGACTTGACATTTGACTTATCACAACATATTACATTTAACATATATTCTATTATTTATCATGTGATTGATAAACGTTAAATGTTAGGAATGGAAGAACCTTACGATAGCTTTTTAGTCTAAATTCGAGTAAGAAGAATTTTGCAAATTTTCTATATTTGTCGTCTTTCCGACCTTAGCCGTTGTACCGTTTGCCATCTCTCTCTATTTGTAGCCTCTTTTCTCAGCCTTCCATGTCTAATCCACTCCATTCTTGAAATTCTTCTGTCAATTATCTCTTTGGTCTTACATCTTCGTCCTTCCTTCAATCATGACCTTCGCTAGTGTTTGTTTTATTATCTAATGTCTATAGAATTTTAGCTTGCTTCTCTTGATGGTTTCTTCTATTGATTCAGTTCTTTTATCTACTATTTCTGTCACTCTCTTCCGGACACATTCATTGGCCTTTTTTTCTTTCCACGTGATCTTCAGCATTCTCATGTAGCACTTCATTTAAAACGCTTTAAGTGTCTCCATGCTCTTCAGATTTATTGTCCAACTCTCGCATCCATAGAGAAGTGTTGCTAAGACAATAAATATAGAATATAATCTTTATCCTGCTCTTGAGATTCATTCCTTTAAGGTTAAAAACTGTTTAATCATTGTGCTTTATGTAATACCAATCCGGCTTCTGATTCCTACTTTCGTATAAATAAATCGAAAACAGCCACAAAAATGAAAAGAAAAGATATATTTCGAGTATTTTAGGGTTTGAAAAATTTTACATCTTTTTCAGTTTGATAACTTTTAATTGTTTTTTTGGTAGTATATTTGCTCCAAATAATATTTTGTCAAAAATTTAAAATTTTAAAGTTTCAGTATTGTTTTATTTTTGTTTTTTAAATATGAAAATTATTTGTAATTTACTTTTATTTGATATTTATGTGAGGAATGTTTTGAATTGTATGTTGATATTGTGCATGTTGTATGTTGATTCGGATTGTGCCTCTCCTACACAGATGGATGATTGGTATTTTCTTTGATTCTTACTAATTAAAAATAATTTAATTTAATTTTAAAGTAAAAAGATTTAAAATAATTTTTGAATGTATTATTTATTTTTTAATATAATTTAAAATTTTAATATATTAATTTAATATGTTCTTTTTTAAAAAATGTTTAGATTTAATTTTAACCAATTAGATTCTTTATAATTAATAATTTTTATTAACAGATTGTCATTTATTGATAATAATTAGTATGAACTCAGAAATATATTGATCAAGAGAGATGTCAAATAGTGAATGCGCTTGTGATATTAATAAATGTTGTAAAACTCATATTGATGTTGTTAATAATTTATATTAAAATTTGTTGATTAAAGAATTCTAAATTTCATTCTTTTTTAAATTTTGATTAATTTTAGGTGGCGTCCTAACTATTTCCTATATGTTGAATTCATTTGTCCACGTATTTATGTATTCTTACTACGCTCTCGCAGCTGCTGGACCGAAATACAGGAAATATCTTTTTTGGAAACAAAAAATGACATTGCTCCAGATCATTCAGTTTATATTTATGATCATTCATTGTCTCTATATCATGTTTATCCAATGTTCCTATCCAAAGGTTTTGATTTTTATAACTCTAACTAACGTAATAATATTTCTTGTTCTCTTCTCACAATTCTATATCCAATCCTACAAGTCGAAACCAAAAAAACTAGACAAATAGACATTAGTTCAATTACTTTAATATAAATAATTTTATTAGTTAATTTTTATAATATAATAATTATATTGTTGATATAAAATTCTCTTTTTTCATTGAATTTATGTTTTGTATCTTCCATCTTTAGAAGGGAAAGTTTATGGTATCACTCTAACAGAAATTGATATTTTTTGCAGTTCTTATGATGTTAGCTCTCGATAGGTAGTCTGTCACTATGTTCGACTTTCCTGATATGTGTACTATTTCGCATTGAAATTTTGATACATAATTAATTTGTCTGATTTGTCGTGGGCTTGGTTCTTTTAACTTGAACATGTTTCATGGTGGTTTACGGTCTGTGTATAGTGTAAAATGTCGGTTTTCTAGCAAGCCTTTGAAATTTTTGATGCTGTTATGTATAGCTAAAAGTTCTCGATCATATGTGAGTATTTGGTTTCTGGTGCTTTTTAATTTTTGTGAATAGAAACCTAATGGTCTTTGTTTGTTGTCGATCTTTTATTCTAACACTTCTCCGATTGCTATGTGTGAAGCGCCGGTTGTTAGAATTAGTTCACTGTTTTCTTGTAGCATTTCTAGTTCTGTTAATTTATTTATTTCTTCTTTTATTTTTTTTAATTGTTTTTCAAGTAGGTCATTTCAATTAATTGTTTCTGTTTTTCTTTTATTTTTAATTTCTTCACTGAAATTTCTTCACAGTAGTTCCGAACAATGAAGGATGCATTGATGGTAAAAGTTTTTCATCCCTATAAATCTTCTAATTTCTCTTACGTTTTTCGGTTTTTCAAGTTTCGTTATGTTGAATATCTTTTCCAGAATCGGTTCTATTTGTTTTTCGCTAATTATGTAGCCTAGGAATGATATTTTTTCTTTTAGGAATTCGCATTTTTTTGTGTTTATTTTTAGAACGTTTTTGTCTAATAGTTGGAAAACGTTTTCAATATCGAGTAGGTGTTCCTTTTCGTTCTTACTTCCTATTAGTATGTCACCTAGGTATATGACGGTGTTTCTGGTGTTCTTGAATATATTATTCATTGTGCGTTGAAATGTGGCAGCAGCATTTTTCAATCCGAAAGGCATCCTGTTATACTCGTATAGTCCGAATGGAGTTGTTATGGCTGTTTTCTTAATATCTTTGTTCATTGGAATTTGATGATTTTCAAGATCTACTTTACTGAATATTTTGGCCTGGTTGAGTCTTGTGGTTATGTCTTTGATGAGTGGAAGTGGGTATGAATCCCTGATGGTGATAGCATTAAGTTGCCTATAATCACCACAGCATCTCCATTCGCCATTTGCTTGTTTTTCATCATAAATGCTGAAGATCAGTTTGATGTCGATGGAGCTATGATTTTTGTTTCCAGTAATTCGTTGAAGATTTTCTTTGCTGCCTCGAACTTTTCTGGTGTTAGTTGTCTTGTTTTAGCATTTGTTGGTAGTCCATTTGTGATAATTGTATGTTCCACTTTCAGTTTTGTTTCTATCGTGTTTATTTTCTGTGTTATTCCTGGGTAGTTTGTGAGTATTGCTTTGATTTTTGGATTTATTGTTGTATTTTTTCGTCTCTTTCTTCGTTTTTGATTTGTAAGCAATTGTTTTGTTTGTAAAAGCAACAAATTTGTTAGATCTACATATGCGTAACAAATTTGTTGCTCTTACTACAAATGTATCACTTAAACGGTGAGGTAACTAGGCTAATTAAAAATGGTATTTAATGAGCCTAGTTGTATGCCAATGCAATCGAAAAAAAATCTGAACTAATTGTTAATGACTTTTTAATTTGTTAAGACACGGGTAAAGGAGAAACACTTTCCTTTACTCTACTATTGTGCTTAACAAAAGAAGACAATAAATCTTCTATTAATTTATTAAATCTCCTATGGAGTTAATTAAGTGAAATCTTCTTCGGTTTTAAATATAACAAATGAACAATATTTATTCAATTATCAATAATGCAAAACGATATGAAATAAAAATTTATTGACAATATAAACAATGTTGTACAATTTAATTTAAATAAAAATAAAAATATAAAAATATCCTATGTGTGGATTGTGATTAGAGCACTTCGAAATCACCGTTTCAGAGCGTTCAATAATTTAATAAATAACGATTATTAATTTAATATAGTTCGAATTAATTATTTTATTTAATTAAATTTTTAGAAAAGATTTAGTTTAAAAGGGGAAATGTAATAACCTCGAACTAAGTAATCCTCTAGATCGCAAATCTAAATCCTAAACTCGTCGAAGGAGCTCACGAGATCGAATCCTCAAAATTTCAATAAACTTGCAAAATCGAATCCTCAATACTTGTCGAAGGGAATAGTCGTGTTGAATCGTCTGTAAAAAAATATGTGATTTCAGCTTGAAGCGCTTTATCAATTATTTTATACTATCTCAAAAAGATGCGTGGCTTAATCAGACGAATACGCACGAGAGAGATGCGTGGCCACGATGCGCTTTCAACAACAATTGCGCGTGGTCGTATAGTGGTGCGTAACAAAATATGCGTGGCTTTATAAAATATATGTGGCCACGCGAAATGAAAATGCATTATGCGTAAAATATAATAATAATAATTATTTTTTAAATCAATAGATAATAAATATTCAAATTAAATTATTTTATATAAAATATATATATAAAATATATAAAATATATAAAATATATATAGATAATAAATATTCAAATTAAATTATTTTATATAAAATTATAAATAAGCATAATAAAATGATAACAAAGCAAATATGATAATTTCCACATAATCAATGTTTACATACATATTCAAAAATATTCCAAAAAATAAGCATAACAATTTTCATTTATTTACAAGAAATTCAAAATAAAATAAGGTGAGAAAAAATAAACAAATCAATTAACAATAAAAAAAAGTTTATTTTTATATTACCCCAACAAATTAATGCGATGTACAATAACCAATTGTTAATACCGTAACTTTGACGAATCTTTCTTAATTGGTTATAGTTTAGGATGGTAGTCTGATGAATTAATGTATGACAATAAATAGAAGGTTTCTTTTATTTGTACTTGTGAGATTGTTGGATAAGAAATCTTCTGTTGGATAAATGTTGGGATTGCAAGAAGAATTTTTACGAATCCTTCTTAATTAGTAATATCTTCGGATGGTAGTTTGGAGATCGATAGGAAAAAGAGCAAATCTGGCAAGTTTCCTAGTATGATATTCAGGGGACGGTGGAATTGTCGGTTCGAATTATTGTCGTCCGATTTATTCAGTCATAGAATTTTAATTTATGATTTCGGAATTCTATTTGTTGAATTTGAGTTGTTTCTGTGGTTGGCTTGGAATTAATTTTTAATGTTCGATATTTTCAATCGATTTTTTAACATTAAATTGCCTTTGGCAATTAATAATATATTGGCAGTTAGATATATAATTTCCTCTACTCCATCCTCTATTCCTTTCTGTCTTCTAATCTTTTTCTTTTTCATCAAAAATAAATTTTTTTCTTTTTTTTCATACAACAAATTTTCCCACATAGATTCTTTAAAAAAAAATATAAAATAAAAGTACACATGATGACCATACACAAGCACAAAAGAAAAATAAAAATTTGCATTTACAAAGGTTTTTAACTATCTCAAAGATGATTTTGATATGAAAAATATGAGAAAAGATAAAAGAAGTTGTTCAAAGTTGCATAAATTGTCAAAAGCGAAAAACACTAACTGCGAAAACAAAAGAAAGACATTAAACAATTGGCAGATGAACCTTTTCAGAAGATATATATAAACTTTTGTGGTCCATTCAAGAGAAATGTTAATGTATACCAGGTTATTTTGGCGATAATTGATCAATTTAGCCGATATATTAACTTGAATCCAGTTGCTCACCAAGACGAGAAAACGCTACGGAAAATATTGCTGGATAGATGGATATATAAATATGGACCACCTAAAGTAAACCTATGTAAACGGCCGTTCAAACGTGAAACGTATCCACCTCTACTCAGATGGGATTGATATGTTTATTGATTGATTATTTGAATCTAATGAAATTAATTTAATGATGATAATTTTAAGTACTAATTAATTAAAGTTTTATAATTATGAATTTTAATAATATTTGTAGTAAACGATTTTAATTTATTAAATTTTATATATTTTAAAAATTAATGTTTATTAGAGGTTCTTTGAAACTCGTCAGAATTATTAATATCAGACATTAAAACTTTTATTATACCACAAAAAAAATGTTTAAATCTAATATTTAAACACATTTATTTTTTTTGAGAAACTATTTATTTCATAAATCTTAAACCGATATAGATAAAAATACATATAAATATTCATATTTGCTTTCTTTATTACTTCTATAATTGCGATAACACTTTAAAATATTTAATCGTTTCATTTAATTTTATTACTTTTTTAAAATCGTTTCACATAAAAATTATACACTTTTTTTACTTTTTTATTATA
>MQRK01208294.1:342-12308 GCA_001938485.1 Girardia tigrina | reverse complement strand
ATAATATATAGATCCTATACTTCAATTTAACATCAAAATTAGCGAAGGCATACCCTGTGAGATACCCTATATATATTAAGGTGGTCCTTATTTGATTGAAATTTTTTTTATTTTCTTTGCTCCTACCCTCTAATTTGAGTCTCTCTACATAGAAAACTAAGTGTCATTTTTTTCCAAATCGGACTGCATTTGAGGTGTACTCAAGAGCATCAAAATTTGAAATAGAGTCTGAAATACGCAATGCAAGCACCATTTTCATGGATTGTACTCTGTCACTTTATAAATAAAAGAAACGGCTTTATTTCTTTTATCCGAATATATTATAGAGCCTGTCTAACAGTCTTTAATAATCAAGTATATAAAAGAAAATTAAAAAAAATAAATTCAAAACAGATCGTTATTAACTGGTTAAATATTGCTACGGATAGTAAATTAACGCAAATGTAATTTAAAGTAAATTATCCGAAGTACTGTAAATCATTTAAAAATTAAAAGACATCCCTAATATTAATATCTGTGTTTTATTTTGTTTATTTTTGCTTATAATTTTAATTTATTTTAATCTATGTTCAATATAAAAGTTGTCAGTGCAATCTCCATTTTGAATTTTATTGTTTAATTGTTAACGCGGTCTGTTACATATATTTTTCAAACCCAACGTAATGGCTACTTCAGCGCGCAGCAAGAGGCACTTGTATCTGCTTGTACCAACCTCGGAAAATCTATGCGGCTCAAAATTGCCCTCGGTTGGCGACGTTCTAAGATTCTTTTTTCACAAGGTCCAGTCGTGGAAAAAACATGATGCTGCTGTAATTATTATTAAGGAAATGTAGTTATTTTAGGAAAAAGCTAGAATACCAATGAGAAGTATCGATAATGCCATTGTTCAGTTGAAATAACTCGTTCAGAAATTGGAGGGACTGAAGAAGAACAATGCTAAAAGGACAATCACCCACACGACCAATGAAGAATCCATGACAGCAACTTTCAACGACCTCTTTGATGTTGCACATCACGATGCATTAAGAATGATGAAAATTGAGGAATAAATGCACTTCTTGCTGGCGCAGAGAGAGAAAGGGAGGCGCGAAGTCATGGATGTGGTAGACATGTCACTTAAAAAAAGAGGAGGAAAAATTGCAAAAGCAAATAACTCAAAATAAATTTAAAGATAAACAGGAAGATGAAGAAGCAAAATTTGAAAGAAATATTTTGTTGCAGTCATCTGATTCATCTTCAAGTGCAGATGATGAAACATATTCCAACTTTGGAGAAAAAATTGGCTTCGCATCGTCCCAGACACTAAAACGGAAAGGCAGAACAAAAGCATCCTAACCTCGGCTGTCCTCTCATCACTTCATCGTTCCAAGATCAGTGACAGAAACGCAAGATCAGTGTTGGAGATATCCATGCATACACTATAAACCGATCTTCAATCCGAAGAAACAGGCTGATGCATCGTGTTATGATTTCATCCTTGCTGAAAGCAGAGTTTGACCAAAAGAAGCCTATGGTTCTTCACCCACGATCCACCTAAACGTATTCAGGTGGATCAATCCAACATCCTAGAAAACCAACTTCATGACTTTGTCACGCAGAATTCAAGGAACTTTTTCAATATTTTCTCCATTCCAGACACTTTTCTAACTGTTGATAGTGAAACATGGGCGATTGATTCTCTCTAAGAATCAAAATTATCAATTTAGAACGATGTCGAATGACGAGAGTTTTGCTGAGAATTGTCCAAAAGACAATTCTGATTGTATTGAAAATAAAAGTTTGAAAATCCATGTTGGTGTTCTTAATAATTATGAAGTACGAGTTCCTATGTTGAGCCGTAATATTGGAAGCCACTCGAAGTATCGATAACATTTTTAATCGAATCGTCACTTATGATGAAAATTTGATCCAATATGATAATTGCAAACGTTCAACAAAATTGTTGGATACGAAAAAATCACCAAAACACAGTCCAAAGCATAACATTTATCAAAAGAAGCTGATGATGAGTGTTTTAAGGTCTGTCGAATTCATTAAACTCGGTTTATCAATCACAGTAGATGTCTACTCTAACCAACTGGAAGATATGATGCAGAAACTGAAATAAAAACAGCCTCGTTTAGTTAATAGGTAGACTTCCATCTTGCTCAACGACAATAAAAAACCATATACTGCACCTAAGACCCTTACAAAACTACAGGAACTTTAATTGGAATTTCTGCATCATCCTTCCTACTCATTAAACCTAGCCCAAACGAATACCATTTTTTTTCTCAATTTAATTCAAAAGATTCCGTAAAAATGGACGTCCTAGAATTTAGAGATTTTAATAATGAAGAATTTGGTTGAACAACTTTGAGATACAATTACCACATTCATAACGATCAACATTTCCGATCGCTTTTTCTCGACAAATTCCACCGAGATAGCCTGGATATTTTTCTGTCTCGATGTGTCGTCAAGATGGAGATAACAAAGGAACTACAATTCATTTTTATTAAAGCGATTGTGAGACCCGATGCTGGTTTTTCAGTGAAAGGGTCAGTCGATTCAATGATATACATTTTCGAGGGGGCGACCCCTTATGTACAAGGGTGCTCTCAAACCTTCCCTCCGGAACTTGATTTTTACATACATGAAAGGACGAGAAAATCTACTTTTTATGATGTATTATGATAAATAATTTGATAGAACGATTCTAGATTTTGTTAACGTAAGACTTTTAAAATTGTCTTCTAACACATAAATATAAAATATTATTATTTAGTTGAAAAATATTAGACAAAAAGACATAAAATATTGGAAAGAACGTTTGGTTCAACCTAACAATTCGCTATGATAATAATAAAATATATTTTGGAAATTAAATTCAATTAATTTGTTAATTATAAATGAAAAATATCTTCATGAATGAAGATAAGTTTAATCAAGCTTTATAGCTTTGTAAATCGTCATCTTCATATCGAATAGAAATAGTTCGATTAAGCTGATATTAAAAAACTAGAAAAAGACTCGTCATATATGACGGGTGAACTGAATTTTCGTTTTTAAAAGTTTCTGTTTTTATTTTTAAATAGTAATTATTGTAATTTATTATCTATTGTTTCGAATTCTCTGTTGATTTAACAGTCGGTCAATTAAGTAGGCTCACATCGCCTTTCGGAGACGGCACAGCATACACAGAACCGTCTCAACGTGATGGGTATCCAGATTGTACACGTTTTTACGTGGATTCACTAGGATTCTTCCCCAATTTCAAATTTTCATCATAAAGTGAAGACAAATAAACAAACATACATTTTAGACAAATATATTATATATGTACTGATGGTCATGATAAGGATTTTAAAATTATTTTGACAGAAATTATGAAAGCATTATCGCAAAAGCATTTTTGAAAAATCCATAACTTAAACGCACAAGGATACTTCATTCGGTCGCATTACAGTTTTTTAAAGTCTCCTTCTCTTTGACACAAAGTCAAACCATCAGCTGAACAGGGAACCCTCTTTCTGTTCTATATTTGACGTGTTCAGGAGCAGATTGAGGACTCGAAGTAAAGTAGTGATCATTTCCTGGTAGATAATCACATTTCAACTTGAAGTAGTTCTCATCGTCCATGATGATTTTTTTATCACTCAAACTTCGGAGTAATTTCCCTGCTCTCAGCTTCACTCGCTTTACTTGCTCCACTGTGTACTGAGCAAGTTTCTCTTTCGGCATTTTAGACAGCCTTCCTTGATAATATTCCTCATCGTCGTGGCACAGACACCATACTTGCTGGCTTCACGTCTGAGAAATACACCACGCTTTGTTTGAATCCATCTCCGAATACTTGCGCACTGTTGATTTGTTAACTTTTTATTGTGGCCTCCACTTCCTGGCTTCCTGTGCACATTTGAACTCTTGGAGAGATTTGAGAGAAGCGTATAGATGGTAGACCGTGCAAAACCTTCATTCACGAATTAGTTTACAGTGAAGGCTTTTCCTTTTAAAAAGTTCAGCTGCCAAAAGTTGCGAACTCTCTCACGGAGCTGTTGCTCTGTCATGTCTTTTCTGAGAAAATGAATGCCGAGAGGATGACGAAATATTATGCAAGAAACCCCCTACCCAATGTGATTCATGCTGCAATTTGATTGGATGCTCCATTTATTTTTAATTTACTGATAGTATGCATTTTTCATATGTCCAGATTTTGCCTGCACACCCGTTATATGCATTGAATTTGAAAACCTATTTTTGAAGGCTTTTTACTCAATCAATTTTCTCCAATCTTTGCACACTTACTCATTCTCGATGACAGCAAATGATTATGTGAAAATTTGATGCAACTAGTTAATCAAGAAAATGTTTTTGCAAAAATGTTTAAACTGTTATAATAGAAATGTTTTGCTTGTATTACTTCTATGCTTTATAATATGTTTTTGTGTTATTTAATTAAAAAATGGTGTTGTAAATTTTTTTGTATGAATTTCTTTCTTCTACAAAAGATCTAAATAGTTACTAATAACGAAACAAATTTATTTTCCCTTCTGCAAAAGATAACAAAAAAATTTTATTTGGCCGGGTAGAGTTCTGCCCGCACGAAGAATAAATATAAAAAAATATTTTTTGTTTTACTAGTTAGATATATACGTTATATATTTGTTTTCAGAGATATATGCATATTAAAAGAGACTGAAATATAGAAAGAAAAATCATTTTATATAAGGTTGATGCAAAAGAAATGTCGTTTTTAATGTATTCATTGTTTGAAATATTTAGAAAATCATTAATAAATAGATTCATATTTAAATTTACTTTAAAGCTTAAACTTTAATCTATATTTTGATACCAAGTATGACATTATTGTTGTTAATTTAAGGTGTATTTATTTTATTTTAGAAATGTTAGGAAAGAAGAAAATGAGAACAATTTTATTCTACGATTTCAAAATAGTCCAAAAAGCGACAGAAACGACTCGGTATATTAACAATGTATTTGGACAACATACCACTAATTTACGAACAGTACAACGTTGGTTTTCTAAGTTTCGTAGTGGCAACGANAGCCTTGAAGATGAAGAACACGGTAGTCGACCATCACAAGTTGACGGCGACCATTTGAAGAAGTTAATCAATGCTGACCCGCATAAAAATTCACGGGATGTCGCTCAAGAACTCAACGTTCACCAATCAATAGTTGCTCGTCATCTGAAGAAAATCGGGAAAGTGAAAAAGATGGACAAGTGGGTGCCGCATGAATTAATTGAAAATAAAAAAAAATCGTCGTTTTAACGTGTGTTCTTCTCTGCTTTTGCGTAATCAAAGCGACCCGTTTCTGGATCGAATTGTAACGTGTGATGGAAAATGGATCCAATACGACAATTGGCGATCTTCAGCTCAGTGGTTGGAATTCAATGAGGCTCAAAAGCCTTTCCCGAAGCCAAAATTACACAAAAAAGTCATGGTAACTGTTTGGTGGTCTGCACACGGTTACAACTTCCTAAAACAAGGCGAAACAATTACAGCGGAAAAGTATTGTCAGCAAATTGACAAAATGCACCAAGAACTACAAGAACACGGCCGGCATTACGTAATAGAAAGGGGCCAATTCTTCTGCATGACAACGCTCGTCCACATATTGCAAGAAAGACCATGCTGAAGTTAAACGAACTGGGATATGAAACTTTGCCTTATCCACCGTACTCACATGACCTTTCTCCTACAGATTATCACCTTTTCCAACATTTCAGCCAGTTCATTCGCGAAAAATGCTTCAGAAACCAAGGAAATGCTGAAAGAGCCTTGGACGACTTCATCGCCTCCAAAACTCCAGAATTTTATGAAACTGGAATAAAAAAACTTGTTAATTCTAAAGAAAGTTATGTTCATTTAAAGTTGACGGTTAAAAAACGACATTTCTTTTGCATCAACCTAATAATAATCATTACTTGGTACGTTTTTATTTCAGAGATCTCATTTGAAAATTGTCCACTCAAACCAATTGAATGAGAGAGACCAAACGTTTCGGCCTTCATTGATCTGGAGGTGGTCGACGTATAATTTTTGAAATGATCAAATATTTCAGAGTATAATTCTAATTTCACTGATTTCTTTGGTAAAATGGAAACGTCATCAGGTAGTAAATATATATTATCATCCGAAAATTGGCATTTAGAAAACTGTAAATCAAAGACTCTTCCTTTTTCTACATATTCTAAATTATCCCATCCGAAGCCAGGTAGTACATCCAGTTTCCTCTGATTTGTTGTCATGAGGCATCCTTCATACTTGGTTAAATTTGTTTCGCTAAGGATAGTAAATACTTTATTTACTTTATTAATTAATAACTCATTTAATTATATATGCGAATACTGCATATAATCTTTATAAACTTTGGATTAGAAGGTTATTTTGATTTTTATTATTATTTGCTTTTGTTAGGGTTGTCAATTGTGAAGTTATTAAATTATTTATTGAAAGAGAATAATCAAAAACAAATACGGAATCGGTTTAAAACTTATTAAATTTAGAAAAAAATACAATTAAATTCATACAAAAAGAGCTTCATACAATAATTCATACAATTTAAGAGACTTAGTTGAAGGTAGTGATTTTAAAAAGAGATCACCAACAACTGGTTATCCCTTGAATGTAGATATTTTGATAATAGCGATTATTGATTTTACGATGTAATAATGATAATGATTTTACAACGGTTGATTTTAATCAAATCATATAAATAAGAGGAAAATGAATCACTTTGAAAGAGCAAGACTATATCAATATTCTAGGCCTACTTTGAAAATCTCTATCTTTTCCAACTGTGGCTGCATCTTTAAAAATTGTTATAGCTTCGATATGGTATCCAGAATAATCGTGATATTCGGAATAATGGGAATAATTCTACTGATGAACTTTTATTAATAATTGAAACTATATACACAAAGCTTTTATAATTCTCCTTGTATTTCAAGCGTCCAAGGATCGGCTTTAATATTTTTCAATAATTTTCTAATTTTTCAAATACATTTCGTTACCACTTATACCAGCTCTTACACTATGTGTGATCGTTTTGTTTATACAATGACAGGTTCTATTGTTTTAAACTTTGAACAATCAGTACAAATGGTGACTATTTTTACATTCTATTAGTCTTTATAAATATAAATAATTTACTTTTTTTAATTGTAAAAAAAACACATTTAACTTATTCTTGCTCTTTCCTATTTTATATATAAATAAATGATTTTTTATACACTATATTTATTAGGTTCGTGATTAAAATTGGAATTCATAATTTGTAAACTTTTATTTATACTACAATTTTCATTATTGAAACAAATATATGAGGAACAATTTCAATTTCATAATCCAGATCTAAAAATTCTAAATATACATAATAATATCGATAAATATATAAATATGTTATTTTATTCAATTTTGCATAAATTTAGATCTTTAAAAATATTTTAAAAATTCAAATTAAACATAGTGATTTTTAATAATTTAAACTATAAATTATTTTTCTTTAATAAAACATTTTATTTGTTTTTAACAAAAAATTGCAAAAACAATTTACAACTTTAAGATACAATTCACAAATTTGAAATACAGAAAATATTATTTTTATTTTTGAAATACAAATCACGAATTTTTAAAATACACAAATATTATTCAATATTTAAATTTATTATTATTTAATAAAGATTTTAATTATAAAATTTTTAATATATTTATATATCTATATTTTATCAATTATTTATGGAATTAACTTTTTAAAATTAATTAAGATATTTTTTTTACTTATAGCTGTTTAAAAAATTTTGGTTTTAAATATTTATTTTAGAGATTATTTATAACAATTAATTATTTTCAAATTTTAAAAGAATGCTTCTGTTCTTTTTTTTAAGAATTTAAAAAGATTTTTATTTTAGAGAATTATTTCATTTTAATTAATCGAATATTATTTGATTTATTTAAAATATAAATATGATTTTTAAAAATATCGAAAATTTAAAAACATCAAAAATTTAAAGATCACCAAAAAGAACCCCGACAATATTTATCAACTAAATATAAAAAAATATTCAGGTTTACAAATTTTATTTGAAAAATAATCCCATTTGTTTATCTCACAAAATAAATAAATGTTCAAAACGTTTTACACAACCCAAATAAAATCATGTTTGTTAAAAGACAAGATTATTTGCTAAGATATATTAATAATACAATAATAAACTAATCATTCTATCTTATATACAAGCACACCTCGATCCGGTTGCATAACTTAATTAGGGAGATCTGCTGGGTTAGCACCACATGATTGACACCGCACACTATTACATACATACATTATATCATCAAACTCTCAATCCTGTTACTCAATTTCATACTTCATAATCACGCATACTTTCCACATACACCCAACTCTTTTTTTCCACGACTTTTTTTACACGTTTTTGAAATTACACGGTTCATAAAAATATTTTCCCGCGAAATTCTTTTCTAACGCGTTTTTTTACACCTCGTTTTGAGTTTTTTCTAAAAATTTTTTAAGGATCAAGTCAGCAACATAGCGTTTTATAGTTTACTAGCGCTAAAAGGCATAAACATTAAGAACCTTCCAGTTCATTTTATGGCCAACAAAAAGGCATGGATGACGGCTAGAGTTATTCGAGGATTGGTTCAACAACTGCTTTATTCCCGAAGTTCGAAAATATATGAAACAAAAGGGGTTGGAATTCAAAATACTTTTGCTCATCGATAATGACCCCAGTCACCCAGTTCTAGATCATCTAAATATTCAATTGCTGTTTCTGCCACCAAATACTACCTCACTGATTCAGCCACTGGATCAAGTAATTATAGCAACATTTAAAATGTACTACATAAATCAGGCATTTAAATATATTTTTGATTCAGTGGAAGAAAAACAATTGACTGTTATGGAAGTGTGGAAAAGGTTTACAATATTGGATTGTATTACACACGCATCTTTTGCCGTTAAAAAGTTACGCCAGTCAACCTTGAATGCTTGTTGGAAAAAAAAATTGGCCAGAATGTGTCAACAGTGAAAATTTTGTAACAGAAAAATCGGAAGTATGTTCAGAAATTATAGCTCTATCCAACGCAATTGGCGATCACGGCTTTAACGACGTTGATGCTGTTGATATTGAAGAATTGATGCGAGAAAGTCCCCTAAACGATGACGAATTAATTTATGCTGTGGCAGATAATGGTAATAAAGATGATGAAATGACGAAATTGAAGGGGAAGTGTCTCCATTAACGGCCGATTTAATTCGCGAGGGATTTAAACTTGCTAAAGGTATAGAGCAACATTTTTTGACTCATGATCCTGACGCGGGGCGCGCATTAAAATTTCAGCGCAATCTTCAGTTCTGTATAAGTGGATATCAAGAGTTATATAAGCAACTTGAAAAGCCGAAAAAGCAGCAGTTAATAACAGATTTTTTAATTCGACAACCAATAGCAGAATCTATCAATTACGTGAAAAATTCGGATGTGCTTTAGTCGTTAGAAATATCTTCCAGCGAAAGTAATTTGGGATCAATCGGAAATAAATGTCATGAATTCTTATCAAGCAGTGAAGAATAGCCGCAAAATAAAGTTTAATTTTTACTTTTGATTTTTAATTTTATTTGCATGCATTATATTAATGTTCTTTCGTGCTTATTTGAATTTAGTTTTTATTTTTTGTAATAAAAGCGATTTTTACATTTTTTATACTTAAGATTTATCTTATTATTATTTTTTTTGCACGACTTTTTAAAGAAATATTTAGGGGTTTTTCTAAATTACGTGACTTTTTTAAGTTGTCGTACGCATCCTTAAATTTAAATGTATTACAGGTATTTTCTTACACGATTTTTTTGCACGGTCAACTAAAGAACGTATCTACCACGCAAAAAAGAATTGGGTGTACATATAATAATGATAATAAAATCATGTTTATAATAATAATTTCAATAATAATTAACAACCAAAATAATAATAATTCACACATCCTTACAATGTTCTTTTTTTACATAACCCAACACTTGTCTTACTCATGGTCTTTTTATTTTACCGTTTATAGAATTATATAATTATATTATTCAATAATTTTATTCTTATCGTCTTCTCAGATGAATCTTTTCTTGAAAATTAGTTCTTTTTACAAGCTTTTATTATGTTTCATTTGTTTGTCTGTCTGGATGCATCAAATCTTGCGATCGAAAATTCACCCACTTCCCGTTCACCTAGCGACGTGAAACTTTCAGGACTGATGTATTCTAGGTGACAATACACTTTTTCACTGTCACTACTCATTTACCGCCTTTAGTTTGGCCGTAAAAAGTAATTAAAGTGTCGTTCTCATGTTTTCCTCAGTAGTAGGCTTTGAAATTTGCTACATCTAAATGCAAATAGAAAGCTGGTTTTCGCCTATTAGGCTTTGATAATTCAGTCAAAAAAATGTGGGAAGTGGGTGAAATAGATACAGAACCGCAAACATATGACAAATTATAAAAGCTTGTACACCAAAAATTTTTTTGGCATGCTATTATTATTAATATATAGTTTTGAGTTGCAACACTTTAAAACCACTATATAACATTTTTATATCACTAAATTAGTCTTATATTATTATTTCATCACCAAACACTCTTATAATAAACTTCATAAACATAAAAAAGTCGCTTCGAAAATGTTTACATTCGGTTGGTGCGAAAGAGAATAGAAAAGAATTAGGTAAAATTTCTTCTATTTTAGGTTTAGAAAGATTTTTAAAATTAATAAATAACACAATCTCTTTATAAAATGTTCTATTTTCTTATACATAAATTAGACATATCGTAAGTTTCATCTTTGACATTGTTCACTAAAGTGTTATAAACTACAAAGTTAAATGTATTTTGTCTTAAAAGACATTTGGCACAGAATAATTGTCACAGTAAAATGACAAATATATCGCTGTCCCGTACTACGGATTCATAGTTAAAATCAAATAGAAAACAATATATTAGGCTGTCCCAAAAGTCCTCAGGTGGCCTTTAAAAACACACTAATATTTTACCAAATTTAACCAAATTTGGACTGAATATTATTCAGATTGTCATAAATACTGTGTTAACATTTCAAAGCATAAAATTAAAAAAAAGTAAAATTGAAATTTTAAAAGTGCAGCGAATTCAAATCAAGTGGTTTTTAACAATGGAACCAAATAAATGTTGCCAACGTTTTTTTTGTTCTAACTCAAAGTAAAAGAGGATTCTCTGCTTCAGAAATTCTTCAGCAACTTCAGTAAGCATGGGAAGACGCAAATCACCCAGCACTGAAAACTATTCAACAATGGTTGACTGATTTAAAAAAAAGAAAGGCAGACGTCCTTCGACGATTCATCAAGAAGTGGCAGACCGTCATTAATAGATGATGAAAAGATTAAAGCAGCCAAAGAAGTGATTGATGAAGCTCCAAATGTGTCTGCGTTATATTGAAAAGGAACTTTCTTTAGGCAGAAATACAGTCCACAAAATTTTGCGTGAAAAACTTCATTACAAAAAATTTGCACTGTTTAGGTCCCTCACGAACTTTCTGCTGCTAATAAACAACGCATTTACACTGTATTAAGAACACCAACATGGCTTTTCAAACTTTTATTTTCATTACAAAAAGAATTGTCTTTTGGACAACTCTCAGCGAAACTCTCGTCATTCGACATCGTTCTAAATTGATAATTTTTTATTAATGTTTTTTAATAAACAATTTTTCGAACAAATTTTTCATTATTTTCTGATTTTATTTTTAAAATTCAATTTTGTAGTTTTAGTATTAATTTTTATTTACATATTAATTTTATTTACAAATTATTTTATGTAAAGAAATAATATTTAATTAATTCAAAACTTAGTTAAAACTATTTATTTTATTTAAATTTTAATATGAAGATTTGAAAAGATTTAATATTTTTAATGTTTTTAAA
>MQRK01208286.1:2340-13772 GCA_001938485.1 Girardia tigrina | reverse complement strand
TGGCTATTTTTGGCGTTACGTAATTATGCAATGGCCCCATACAAGTACAATTGATGAAAAAGAAAAAAGATATTCTTATCAAAACAACCTTCTTAAAAATTTGTTGCAGGAAATTGTTTGTGTTCCTAAGACTGAATTCGTTGTTGTTTATATACTAGTTTTTTTCTAACCTTGTTTTCCGAACCCTTAATTTAAATGTTAAGAATCTTTCATTCTCACCTTGAAAAATTTGGTTTAGTTTGTCCAATTCTTCCAACAGCAGTACTTTCTTTATAAATGTTTTCTGGAACCAATTTTTGGATTCCACACCTGAAATTGGTTTCTTATCCTCTTCTGTTGCATTCCCCCAAAGAATTTTGGCTTCATCTATCAACAAATAATTGCACATTTCCGAGAATGTTAATCCGAAAAATTCCGAACATTGGCATATGTCTCTATACCATATTTGACCTTCTTCAGAATCCACTTCATTGTACTCCTTCATTTTCTTCTCGGGGGTTTCCTTAAAGATTGATGGCAGTTCCAGTTTAGGAAGCCTCAAAACTTTGATTGGAACACCAGTGTGGTCGCCAGTTAAATCTCCAGATTTCACTTCAGAATTCATAATATCAACAAGAAGAATTTATTTAATATTTACAATCGTTTTAGAAAACTTAAACAAATTAATAATCACAACTATATTGATTAGAGTTTTAAAACTTAAAATATAAAATTAAATATTCGGTTGTAGAAATGTCTATACTTGAATCCACGATTAAAGTATGAAAATGTGTCATTTTAATTTCATTTTTTCAAAAGTATTTACCGCTTCCAAAAATAAAAAGCATAATTTTTACTGCGCAAACTTTCTGGAATGAAGACGTATTTGGCCATATGGTTGTATATTTCTTGAACAGAAAACAAAGATATATTCATTTTAAATGTCAATAATAGATAATCAATTAATATTTTTACTTCCTCAGGATTTTATTTTTTTCTCGCGATCTTCAGCAGTTGTTTTTAAACAATCGTACCAAATCAGATGCTGACAAGGAAAAATTCTTATTTTTCAGTGTTAGTATACCAATTTGTGAATTACTTATTAAATTTCGTTTTAAAAGTCTAATTTCTACACACCATACCACATTTCCCCATTGACATAATCATTATGTATATCTTCTCGACAATAATTACAAAATACACCCTTTTCTTCATTAAATACGAATATTTCTTTCAACTGAATTTTTAATTTATTATGACTGCAATTTTAACTCCATTAGCTGTTCTTTTCTTTTCAAACTCATTTATAACTCTATATGGAAAAATGCCTTAAAGATATCTTGGTTCAATAATAATAACATACAATTCGAGGAATGTTTATTTAATAACACCGCTTTTTTATCGAGTACTCAAACAACTGAATTTTAACAAAAAATAGAAAATTGAACTCTATTTATAGCGTTAAAGCATTGAATTAATATTGTGACATATTTCTCATCAATTATAAATATTTTGACATCTATACCAATACAAAATGCTATAATTCATAGTTTATTTTATATATGAAAGTACACTTGATTCAATATTTTTTCATTTTATTTTTATACATGTATTTATAATATAGGTGCAGAGCAATCTTATTTTTTTCTAAATAATACGCGCACTCAACTTAGAGGGAACACCGTTCAAAATGTCGGTTTTATTAATGCAAAACTACTTTTATAAAACCATTTATTTAAATGTTATCTTTGTTACAAATTCGTTAATCTTATTTTTTATTTGCATTTATTTTATAAAAACTTTGGTTGAAAATTACAAGTTCGAAAAATTAATGAAAATGTAAAACCCAGGAAAATTGAGTTAAAATTAAATGATAAAAACACTTAGTTGCAACTGCACATTTTTATTTGTTTATTTACTTACATTCAAAACAACATTGAAATGTTCAACCATTAATAAGATAGATAGCTTCTGCACTCAAAGGCGATAGGTTGAATGATGTAGGAAAATGACACCAATTTTTCTCCTAGGAGCAATACTGGACATAAATAAATATATAATATCTGAAAAATGATGCCGCTCCAAAATTTTCAGTGTATGTTGCCAAAGTTTCATCCCATGGCATTCCATTTTTGTTTAAATAATCGTTTGTATTGCAGGATAAGTATGCCTCTAATTCTTTGTGAACGTTTGTTGCTGTGTGCTCAATAATTAGGTGACGCCAAGTTAAATGTGATTCTACAGAGCGTGTTACAAAATAGCAAAGACTTCTAAAGAAACAATTTCCATCACCACGAATTTTCACATATCGTCCTGGGGAAAATAAAGTTAATTTCTTCCCACAATATACTACCTTAAAAAAGTCTAAATTACGCCGTTATGTAATGACTTTTCTGGATACTGGGCTCAATAGACAGAATGAAAAAACAGTATGTTGCACACAAGATGAGATTGGCGAGGAATAGATGATGTGAATGTCATGACTAAGTTCTTGCACTGAACTTTTTGTATATTAAGGTCTTAAATTTCAATGGGTAACACTGCTTCTCGACCATAAAGAAGTCTAAATGACGTACATTTCGTGCTTTGATAGACTGTTGTATAGCAGGCAAACAGTAAGCCAGGAATTTTCTCATCCCAATCGGAATACAAATTTTATTATCATTTATTGTACTTTTATTAATTTTTTATTGTGATTAAAATTTGTAAATTTGATATTATTAATTTATTTTTTACAATTTCGTTAAATTTAAATTCCTTTTTTCATGATGTGTTTGCATTAGGTAAATTAGTATTCTTAGAAAAATTCTTATTTTTTCTATTTTTTACTACTTCTCATCCATCTTCATCCCAGTCAGGAGCAGGGTTACTACCATTTTAAAGTTTTTTCCAATAAAATAGATTTTAAAATATCTATTTTTAAAGCTTCATAAATATTTTTGTATTTTATATCATTCATTTCGATTTTTTACTTATGATATATTTACTCTGATTTCGTAATAGCGAGACAAAATTTTTATCAAAGTTTTAAAATTTGATATACCGAAAAATATTTCTATATAGTTTAATGGCCGGTCAACCATCTCTTAAAAATAGTTTGTAATAAGGGAGCATCCATTAAGGACGTCCTATAAAAAATAAGCATATTTTGACCCCTCCCCCTCTTGTCCCTTTTTATGAGACACCCCCCGGGGGACATCCCCCAGAAAACAGATTTCCCTTATATTCAGCAGAATGTATAGAACATTGAATTTCTAGTTTTAAAGATTAGCTTGTATATAATTTTATTTTGGCTGTAATTTAAGTGTATATTAAAAAATAGAATAAAAAAATCAAATACTGTTAAAATAACGAAAATGTACATAATTCCTAAAGAAAAAATAAATGACTTAATTATTATAAAAGAAAAAATCGAAAATTATTATTTTTTTTTCTTATTTATCTCGATTCCAGTTGCGATAACTAGCAGCGCCTAAGACATCAATCATGGTGACATTTGGGCAACGTTTGTTCAAAAATTAAATATAACATGACTGTCCATCTACAAACGTCATAAAAATGATTTAACAACGCCATTGTTCTTTGCAACCTCTTGGAAAGATTCCAATTCAAGAAGGTATTCCACATCTCTTCCATGAGTGAAAGAAGTATTGCCATCGTGTTTCGCACTTCTAATAGCTATGCATAATGGCCCAGAATAAGAAATTTCTAATGATGCATATTCACTTGGTGCTTTGATGATGCAGGCAGCATATACTGATGGAGTAAGCTTGTATCTGCCCGCAATGACAAAATCATGTACAGGGAGGCGAACTTCGTATTCAAGACACATGAAAACGCTGCTGCAAGGCCAAGTGGAACCTTGGCTTTGTCATCTATGGAAAGAACAAAGATTGCTGATGGTCCAAACAAGGCGATAATTGCTTTCAAATATTCCTTTGTTGCAAATGTGAAATCAGCATCAACATGGTGTTTGTGCTGACTGTTTTCAGGGCGTCTCAGCTTCACTGGAACGACATTCACGTGTTTTTTTCCTTTATTTGAGTCGATCCTACGTAGAATTAGACGTAAATATAGAGCTGATCTGCTCAATATAATCCATTTTTCGATTTTCAGAAACCAGGTCATCCAATGTGCAGCAAGCATTGAGAATTTCAGTGCGTCGCTTCCTGTCAGCTCCTGCACCATGAGGAACAAGAGTGATTATGGTATTATGTAAATCAGATTGAGTTTTTCCCAATGAAGGACGGCCAGTTCTATCTCGTGCAAATTTCTTGAGTTGTGGTATCGAATCTGACAAATATTTAATAGTTTCTCTTAGTGCAGCTCGTCTTTTTCTTTTTTATCTGCATCTTTTGTAATATAATTAATCATTTTTCATCTTCACTCAGGCATTCTTTTGCTTTCTTCAGTTGAATAAAGTTATCATTTGTTGCCAATGCAGATTCTTTCAGATCCTGGAGTTTCAGAATTAGACTTTTTTGCTTTGCAATTTTCGTATTCAAATTGTCCTGTATATTTAATTGTTTCTTTTTTTCTTCGTTCAAAATATTTATTTCATTTGTTTTCGGCTGATTAACCTCTGCCACCACTGCTTTAGAGTCTGTTTGTGATTCTTGTTTAATATGTGGTCCTTCAGCATCACTTGGTGTGTCTTTTACTTTTTTTGAAAGTCCTGTCCAAAAGACAAGATTGAGCTTCATTTCGTTTTTTCAGATCTTGCAACTCCAACAGTTTTGCTTGATAGGCATCTGGACTGTTTTTAATTTTTTTCCATTCGTCATTTGCATCTCTTTGTTGCTTTGCTTTGTTGATGCATTGGTATGCAGAACAATAAAGTTTGTAAAATGTTTTATAGTCAGCCATAGGTATTTATTACAATTAAAATAATAAATAATAATTTTGAATTGAAATTTAATACCAATGAAAATAGTAAATATTGTGTAACAGTAAATGAAACGTTATAATACAAAACAAAAATAGCTGAAGCCAAAAATTTCAAAAATGAAATCGCAAATTAATATACTATTTTTCATCTAAGAATCAATATTATGTTTTATTCCAAGCTTAGTATTAAACAGTCTTGATATTGATAGACACTTCTTAGATGCTGTCAGATTGATTACAGACTGCAGCAGATAGAGCTGAACACTACTGTGCTGTCAGGATCAAGAAGTATGTAGGTCAATGTGATAACGTACTAAGTATACATTTACTGTGGGTTAGAAAGATCAGTGAATGAGTGCGGCTGCAGATGGTATTTTCACATCCTCAGTATTCTAATAATAAAGGGATGTAGGGCTGTAGGCGACTGCAACTCTACTAAGAGAATTGGGAAAATAGAATTCAGATAACAGGGGTTTTGAGTATTACATCAATCTCTAACAGAAAATCTTACAAAAATGACAAGATAAACGATAGCTGAAATTTAACTTTAGATTTTAATGAAAGGCGCTGATGGGGGATGTCCTCTTAACAATTGGACCCCCTCCCTATTGTCTCCAAATGTCCCCCTTGTGGTGACCCCCTCCCCCCTTAGAAGGGGACATCATTAATAGATGCTCCCTAACGAAGATTTTCTTGAATCAACGTTCATTACATCAATACTCGACTGTATAGCAATAAATTATATTGATATAAATACTTTTGTTTACGAAATACAATAGAATTTTGCTAAAACATCTTAAACTAGAGGCCTATTTTTGCTAGAATATATAAAATCGGCTATTTCCTGAAGAGCTTAAAATATTCAAGAATAAATAGGCTCCCGCGTTAATATTTGGAACTAGGGGCCATCCATTTATTACATACGCAAAAAGTTAATATTTTAACCCCCCTCCTCCCCCCGCATTGCATCCAGTACATTTTGAACTACCACAAGCACATACAAGTTGAGTTTCGAACCACCATTTTTATAAAATATTATAAATTTGGTTGAACCCTCCACCGCTCCTGTGATGTCTAGTAATAAAACTTAAAGGACTCCATGTTTGCACATTCCAATATAAATTTATTTAATTTAATATAATTTGGACATTCAAAGTTAATTTGCAACCACTTAAGATTTTCATACAATGTTCTAAATTTCTTCAAAAACTTTGCATGTTTACATATTTAATAATAACCAACCCCCATTATCATACGCAAAATCTTTTAAATTTAAACACCCTCTCCACCTTCAGTGCGTACATAATATATGAATGGTCCCCTAGGGGATAATTTCACTCTGGGCCTATATATTCCATTAAACCGGTTCTGACAAGAATTATGATTGGAAGTGTTTAACAATGGAATTTGCAAGTAATGTCTAGGAAACCTCGATAAAAGTTGACACTCAGGAGTTTTAATACAAAAGCCTACTTCCGAATAAAATAACATAATTTTTAAATTTATCAATTCAACATTAATTAAAATAGGACAAAACTCATAAATGGAAAAAATAGTACTTTTCCACACCCACACATTGCTAAATATAGCAATTAACTGTGAACTCATAAAAATCCAATGGGATATTTACATGACTTTCATTGAGAAATTAATAATTTTCACAATTTAATTTCATTTCGATAAGAATTAGTGTCTGAAAAATGCACCGTTCAGAAATAATTATATTTTTATTTATTTGTTTTATTATTTATTTTTACAATTTTTATCTGAAGAACAATGCGAAAAAAAGCAACCAAAGTAGGTCGTCTTTATGTCACGTATATTGATTTGATTTTATCCACAATAAAGAAATTTGAACTCAAATTTCAATAGAGAATGAACAAAATAACAGTGAACACCAGTTTTATTCATGTTTAGACGTGCCACAAAACTAATATACTTTAATAAAACATTCCAGTGCAGTCGACTGGAGAATAAGAAAACAAGTCTCACTATGATCCTGAAAATAATATAACAATATTGTTGCTAGGTGAGTCTATTGATATGATGGATACTGTAAACAGTAACAATAATTTTAGGAAGACTACGAGAAGAATATATTATTGTCATTGTTTCATGTAACAATATCAGTAGTCGCCAAGCGCTATTAAACAAGCCATTGTTAAGGGACGCCACACATAAACGCACTATTAATAGAAAATAACATACAAAAGCTAATGCCACATGACCCACGATTTAAACTGAATAAAAGTCAAGATTAATTTTTAATAAGACCGCAGGGGTTTGTACTTAAACTTGCACTCAAATCTATAGAAATTAGGGATTATTCATTGAAAACACAATCACAAGTTGTATTTAAGTAATTTAAATTGATAACTCTAATAGGATATTCCTTGTGTTTGGAAAATATGAAAGCATATGTATATAGGATAAACACAATAAGCAAAAGAACAAAGTTTCACCAAATCCAATTAATCAACCATTAAATGTTTAGATAAATAACATGAACCCGTTTTAATATTACAAGATTGATTCAGGTGACAGTTGGAGGATCATCGTCCGATCGACCCTGAATCACATTTAATACTCATTTCGACAATACAAAAAGAAAATGTTGAATCATGATTTAGAAATGAAATCCTGAAATTATAAAAAAAGCGACGAAAACCAAAATTACTTGTGAGGAATGTTGAGAATGTTTGATGTTTTTGTGTTCGAATGTTGTCTTGTTAATTTGGAATTGTGTCTCTCCTACCATGATGGTTGACTGATATCGTGATTCTTGTTACCTGAAACGAAATTAATTTCACTTTAGGATTAATGTTTAGATTAATTGGGATATTAGTTTCTTTCAATGAACATTTTACGGAAAGGAATCAATAAAAACTTTATTTTTGAAAACTATTCTACTTTTATTTTATTAGTTTGATTCAGGCCATATTTTAACAGTGTTTTACTGGGCAACCTCTTACTGACAATGTCGTGAAAATGAAACCTGTTTTTCTGAAATGCATCTTTTTCAAACCATACGGGAAATAACTTTTAGTATTGATACTATTCAATGAATAACTCCGCTTGACCACTGTACACGTGCACAGTCAACTTGATCTGTAGAAACGAGACTGTGATTATCATCAAAATAATGAGTTTATGAATCGGTCTATTTGCCGTGCTGCAAAGAGTAAGAGTCAAAATGGGGGAGCGAGCGATAAAGAAGGATAAAGTTTTTCTCTAAAGTTGATTTATCCGATAAACCAGTTACTTCTGGAAGTGGATAAAGATGGAGCTACACCACTGAATATTCTATGTTGGTGCCCACTTAATCTATTAATCTGACTTGACACCCATTTGGTGTTAAAACATGGCCTGGTTTGATTTAAGAAATAATATAGTTGTGAAGGACAGGTCCATTCTTTAAATTTTTGAAATAATTAATTTTTATAAATAATCTCTAAAATAGGGAAATATTTAAAATCAAAAGTTTTCTAAAACAGTTATAACTAAAAAATATCTTAATTAATTTTAAAAAAGTTATTTTCATAAATAATTGAATTTTAATTGTTTTTCATTTATTTTATATGACGGGTGACCTGAGTTTTCGACTTTGAAAATTTCTGTTTTAAATCGTTTTTTTAAATCGTAATTGTTATAATTTATTATTTACTGGTTCGAATTCTGTGTTGATTTAACAGTCAATCAGTTAAATCGGCTCCCGGAGCCTTTCGCAAAGGCGCTGTACAGACAGAACCGTCTCGATGCTGACTATTCAGAGTTATCTCAACTTTACGTGAATTCACTCACTGTTCCTGAAAAATATCTCATTTTATCAGCACATATGTGATCATAGTAAATTTGAGCTTGACCGACAAACCGTGATTCAGATGATAACGAAATTTGGCGCTATTTAACCTAAATTGATTTTTAGAAATATTAGTGATAGAAATCACCATTCATCAAATAAATTAGTATTTTATTAATATTTTCATAAAAATTTTCACGAAATTCCGTGTAGGAATCATCCAAATCGTCATTATTGGAAATCGGTGTTAATTTAACCATTTAACGACTTGTACGGTTATTGATCGATTTCATCGGCTTCCGTGCGTCTTTCGGTCAAGGGACTGTATCGACAGAATTGTATTGACGCGGACTATCCAGATTGACCACGATCTTAAACGGATTCACTCCGGTTCCTCCGCAATTTCACATTGAAAAGCGTGACCGACAAACAAACACACACACACTTTTTAGACAAATATTATATATATATATATATATATATATATACATATATATATATATATTTCTAATCTTTTTTTTGCATTTTCCAATGCAAATTTTAATCGTTCTTTCAATTTGCTTATTATTTAAAAGATGGGATTCTTTTTTCATGCCATGTTCGTACTTATGTCTTTTTAACGATCGGCAAACGGTATCTCAAGAGACTTCTTAATTTTTTATATTTTTTAAATTTTCGGCTATTTCTGAATCTTGTGATCGTATTAAAATGTTATTTACATTGCTTTAGAGATCATAGTTTAATAATGTTTATTAATAATGTCTTCTGTATTATTCATTGTTTATTATGCATATTAATAAAGCTTTTTCAGCAAAGATTTTTTAATTAAAAGTGATATTGTAAAATTTATTATTTAAAATTCATCACATGAGCATAGAAGGGGGGCATTTACACCCCCTGGAATAAAAAATTAAATGTGTACAAAAAACAAAATATAAATAGTAAATTAAATTTCACAGCAGATGCTACATTTTGGTTTGAATATTGGAACGATAAACCAATAAATGAGATTCAAAATCTGAGTTTCTTAGATTTAATAATCCCCCCCCAGCAAAATTTTATGAAAAATAGATTTATTACCTTTTCTTATGTATTTCTTCTTCTCGTGGGATATTTTTATCTCTCATCGTTGCTGAAATATCACCTAGAAAAGATTTATATTAAAAACTCACAGTTTAATTAATATTATTAAAACAAATGATTAACTATAATATATAATTATATATATAATTTTTATTTTTAAATTTTAATTTAGTTTTTTTTCTAAGAAAAAGTTTATTAGAAATAGAATATCACAATTGAAAATAAAATTAGAGATTTTTGTTTACAGATAAAAATGACAGTTTTTAGTGCAAATTAATTAAATAAAAGTCATTGTATAATAAAATTATATATAAATCTATTATATTATTAATACATTTTGTTAGTTTTTAATAAGAATTGCACAATAAAATCGTTTCCCAAAAATATATTTACTAATTAAAACAAATACATAAAAAATGCGAGAATTAATGATGAAATAATTGGAACCACATTTAAATAATTTTATATAAATTAATATTTATTTGAATGATTATAATTTTGAATAATAATTTAATAATAATAATATTCTTCCTAACACATTTGTTTTAATAATTGTAGTGTCGCCGATATTATTCGAATTCAACAGTTTATTTTGATCGAAAAACTAATAAAACGTCATAAAATTTTGCTGGCGGATTACTAAAGACTAGGGGATGTCTTATATTGTAAGAAACACGGTAATAACTATTTTTTATTATTTATTTTTTTATTAATTGACAATTCCAGCTACTACTTGTGCAGTAGAGAGGTCATTTAGTACTCTACACAGGTTTAAAACCTGGTTACGATCAACTATGGTAAAGAATAGACTGGATGGCCTTTGCAAGATGAGTGTTCATCGACATATAATAGACAAAATGCAAGAACAATATTTTATAAATGATCTTAATCGGTTTGCGTTAGAAAAGAGAAGGTAATTTGTGTGGTTGAGAAAAATGCGTGTTATGATGAATATCAATTTGAATATTTTCTTTTTAATGTTGTTTATTGTGTAAGTTGTGGTTTATTAATGTGACTTATGTTTTTATGATTTCGAAATTGACGAGAAGGAAAATAAATAAGTAAATAAATTGCTATTTTTAAAAAATTCTACCCAGTTGAAGTTTTGAAATTCCGCCCCCCCTAGAAAAATTCAACCTAAGGAAAGCTTTTATTTTGCCCCCCCTTGGAAAAAATCCTGCGGGTGCCTATGCACATGAAATTGTCCTTTTATCATTATCACAATGGTTGATAAATTGCTGCATCTTAGGTAATGGAAGGTGATGCTATGACTATATCGAAATTTTTTTTGGAAAATGGTACTTTGAGATATGCGGAGTTCACTGTATCGTTAAAATAACACCTTATTTGACTCAAAATTACACAATTTTTATAAACATTATTGAGTCATATTTACATGATGATGCATCCGAATTCGGTTTTCTCTTCGATAAACCTTATCTACACACTATGCTCTATCAAAATATGCAAAAATTAGCGTTTGCGTACACTGTGAGACATCCTATATATAAATTAAATATATATTAATAGAGAAAAATAATTTTAATGAAAAATAATAAATTAAACAATTAATATTAGGTTGGTCGAAAAATAATGGCGGTTTTGGGACACAAACTTCAAAGACGTGCAAATTCACAGAAACAAAAGTTTATTAATCAAAGTATGAACCGTTGGCATCAATACA
>MQRK01208224.1:634-11750 GCA_001938485.1 Girardia tigrina | reverse complement strand
ATATATATATATATATATATATATATATATATATATAAATGAAATTTAATAAATAATTTTAATGAATTTTTGATAAAAAAATAAATTTTGAAGTTAAATAAAAAGCTAAAATTGATATCTCGATTTAAAGATTTCAAAAATTAAAAATAAAGAAAATTTATTAAAATAATCATGATTAAAAATCAGAAAATATAAGTATAATTTCACCATCTAGAATCTAGGCTTATAAACATTCTACCTAGAGCATTCATGAAGACAACTATCATTTTTGTAATAATAAATGTTGCAAAAATAATTGTTTTCAAATGAGTAAACTTCTTGATTATATTTAGAATTAAAATTTATGTTGATATATTATTTTTTTCTTTTTAAAAGATAGATTAAACAAAATTAATGAGAAACTTATGTAATTTAGAATGAATATTTGTTTTTAAATATACTTAATTTAATTTTGTTTATATTAAATTTGCAATAAAAATAAATAAAAAAATGATAATATTTTTATTAAAATGTAAATTAGGAACATCACATAAATTGCAATTTAAATGAAAAAAAACGATTTTATCGAACCTATTCATTAATCTTTGGTGGATTGTAGCCTATGTAAATCTTTTCAACCAGATCGTCTAGGTGGTACTCGTATTGGATGGATGCCGGGACGCGTCTCGAATTTAAATCACTTTTCTTTATGTATATTTTCCTACAATTATTCTAGAATCTGCTATTGTCCGATTCGAAGTATAGCCATTTAGTTGGGCTTTCTTTCTTTATTAAGTCATGCTGGTATCTGCAAGCTGGTATCGAATCGCCTTTCTTTGTTTTTTCTGAAATAACGCTTTTTTTGTATAACTCTCGAATATTCTGGATTCGCGATTCGGTATTGAACGTGTTGATTCCATGGACAGTTTCCACAATAGTCCGTTTTATTTCTATCTTTTACCAGTCAATTTTTTAAATATGATAATTTTTGGAGCTTGCCTTCCGAAAGGCGGTTCCCTTCCCAACGTTCGACCATAAATTCCGGCAATTTTGCTACGAAAGTAATCTATGCTCATTCGATTTCCGCTTCTATGCTATTATCTTCAGATATAGAAATAATAGTTTCCAGTAATCATTCGAAACATTCAAGGTATTTGATGTGATTTGCCCTCACTGGAAAAAATCTGTTAACTTCATTAGGTAGATTTGTGCACTGCCTTCGATTGTATATTTCAGACATTTTTGAAGATTTCACAATAGCCTCGAAGGTGTTCTTCCATTTCTCTTTCTCACTTACCTTTCCGGAAAATGTAGGTGATGTGATTCGTGTCGACTGCACGATTACTTTATTGTAGTCTGAGGCTTCTATCCC
Organism: Girardia tigrina; assembly: GCA_001938485.1. Classification (NCBI taxonomy): domain Eukaryota; kingdom Metazoa; phylum Platyhelminthes; order Tricladida; family Dugesiidae; genus Girardia; species Girardia tigrina. The sequence goes on along the minus strand of MQRK01208224.1, from coordinate 10,399 downwards.
CACCGACATAACTCTGGAGACGTCGTGCATCTCACGAAGACCGGGTTTTGTAGAACGCTACAGAAAGGACCAGTAACTAACACAACTGTTATCGGTGCCCTATGACCCTTTAGTAATGAAATATGTATCGCCATCTAACCCGTTCGCGATCGCAGTCTCTATTTCATAAATGTGCTTGTAATCGATTGGAATTTCTTTGGTTGGTTTCTTAGCATTGTTTCCACACTAATGCATTACTCATTGAACATTTAAAGATATTAGGGAGAAATAAAACCAGTTTGATTCACCATTTTTTTATTATTATTATTAAAACAAAAATTTTTGTATTACATATTTTTTCATTTACATCAGTGGTTCTCAACCTTTTTTCATGTAGCGCCCCTTTTTTATAAATTTTGGAAACGTAAACTTACCAGTGCTTCCTTCTCCCAAAACAAATTCAAACGAATCTTTCAAATTGGAATACAAAATGAGAAAAAAAGTTGAAAAACAATTAGTGAATCAATAAAAAACAATTCAAATTCAATATAAAAACTCAAACAAAAGAAGAAGGAAAAAACGATTCTATAAGCCCCCAAAAAATCTTTTCAATGTTTTTAATAAAAAATTGTTTTAATGGAAAAATATTCTTCAACAAATATACCTGAAAAAAATTGCAACGTCTCTTGCCTCCTCGTGGAGCAGTCCTGGATACTAGGTTGGGTTAATCACCGTCCATAGGCTAAATTAACAGACCTGTCAAATAGGGCCAGCACCCCTATAATAGTCATTATTCTCCCGAGATGTGGGCCACTAGAAGGGCTCCAAAGTTAGACTGAAGCTGGGAAATTGGAACGTCAGAGGTCTTACTGACGAAAAGATAGGAAACCTGATCGTGATCGAGAAATTGCATATGGACATGTGCATTTTAACAGAAACCCACTACAGTGGTAACTCTGCGCAGGAAATTGGAGAGTGGGTGATTCTGCACAATGGGAACTCTGTGGGGGATAGGAGAGAGTGGGGCGTGGCGCTAATGCTGAGGAAAAGCGACTGTGAAAACATAAATACGTTGGCTGTGAATCACAGTATACTGGTATGCAGAGTACCGAATCGTGACATGACTATTATCGGCATCTATGGTCCTACGGACTGTGGATATTCTACAGAGGAGAAATCCTCTTTTTACACTGGACTGAGAAAAATCATTGCTGAAGCGAAAGAACTTGCGAAAAAGAACAAATGGAAGGTTCTCATTGGAGGTGACTTCAATTGCAGAATCACAAGGAACGACTTGATTGTTGCCATAAATTCATATGTCCTCCATTGATGAAATTTATTTGAGACCTTTCATCTTTCTGTGATAACTAACAACTCCTCCTTTAGTTCAATTTCAACATTAGAAATTTTTACCTGAAAAGGATCAGTCCTTCATGATTCAATTTCCATTGTAATAATATCATGAAAGCGAGTTTCCATATCTTTCTTTAATTCCAGCAAATGATTACCATAGCGTTCAACATCTTTTAGAAATAATTCGGTTATTAAAGAAGCAAGCTCAGGAAAATTGTAGAATTCTTTTCTAAGAATGTTCTGACGGAATAAATGAAGCTACTTGGTGAATGTAACAATAATTCGTTTGCAATCAATAAGTGTTATCATCTTGCCTTGAAGTTGCAAGTTCATTTCATTATATTTTTGATATAGTCCAGCTAGGTAAACACATCACTATTGATTTTCCTCAACTCATTACAAAAGTCAGAATTATTCTTTTCTTCAAAGAATTACAGCGACTGTCAAACAATTTCCTTTAGAAAGCCAACGTACATCAGTAATTAGCAAAAGCTTATTTTGGTACTTAATCATTTTGCTCACAAAATTAACGAAATATTCGATCACTCTTAGTATGATTTTTGATTTTGTTCACAGCTTTAATGTTTAAAAAATCATGCAACTTTTGATTAAGATTTTAGCAACAAGATGCTGTCTATGAATCACACAATGAATGGTAAAAATGTCTGAAACTTCACTTTTTAAATAGGTTATAAAATCGCGATAACGGCCAGTCATAGATAGTGAATCATCTGTTGCACAAGCAATTATGTTCATTAAAGGAATATCATTTTTAATGCAAAATGTTTTCACCAGATTAAATACAGTTTCTCCTTTAGTATCGCACGTTAGTTCAGCCAATAACATCTCTTCTTTTAAGCTAAAATCTTCATCAAAATATAGCCATATATATCAATTCCATAGCCACCAAAATCAGAGTTGTCTGGTAAGGTTGACTCATCAGTCTGTAGAGAAAGTTTTTTTGGTTGGAGTTTTTCAAGAAGTTGTAGCTTAACATCATTAGCCATTTCATCAATACGCCTTTAAACAGTACCATTAGCAATAATATCTGCAATATTTTATGAGGTACTCAAATCATCATCAATTTTTCCACTTGTTCTTTTAAGCATTGAAGAAATCGTTGATTCTTTTCGAAATTTCTCATAAAGATTCTTAAAATATTCAATTGACTTATCATCATGTATATTCTGCAAATGTTCTTTTAGACGGCTAGGCTTCATAAATTCATTGGAAAATAATTTTTGACACAGAAGGCACATTGATTTCCGTTTGTCAATTGATGACTCAATAAAACCTCATTTCTAAACCCTGACTGAATATTGTACTGACTGAGTACAGCAGATATTCCACGGTTATTTATTACTCGTATGACTGATCCACACATATGATGTAGGAAATAAATCATTGGTCATGAAATCCAAACTTTTCCTACCATCGCCCCCTTAACGCTCCTGGCCCTCACAGCGCCCTCTGGGGGGCGATATCGCCCACGTTGAGAACCACTAATTTACATTAAAATATTTTTTAATCTTAATTTGTTTTATGTGTATAAATTAAAAAAAATAAGTTGAAATTACTTGTCATTCTGAGAAACGAAATATGAATAACACTATGGCTTAAATAGATTCAGCGTGTTGGCGGTGACTCGGGATGGAATTGATCTGAGATGATAATTAATCATAAAAGGCGAGATATTGACATAGCTGTCTCACGTTTGAGTAGATTAAATGAGGAATCTAGGAATGAGTAAAATGAAATTAATTTGGGGATTGTCTCCATAATTAATGTAACGGGGGACTCAGGGTTTTATATTGAGGTTCTTTTATATTTTTAAGAGGGAATACCATCAAAGACTAATATAAATCAAATTTAGGGAACTCACAAATCCAAAATGTTTTAATTTTTTTGAAAAAAAATATTTTATTTTTAATATAGAAAAGTGCTAAACAATTTTAATGAAAATAAATTATTATTATTGTTTTATACTTTTCTTATTTAAAATCAGTAATTAATGCTAACTGGATATAAATTATTATTATTATTAATTTAGTTTATGATAACAATTATTGTTATTTATAATACTATTATTATATTGGATATTTTTTATTATTAAATATTATTATTTTATCAAAATTACTATTATTTGTATAACTAATAATTATTATTTATTATTGATAGATTATTCTTACTTGTTATTACTATTATTGCTATTATTTTTTAATGATAGAGGTGCATATTAATAATGATTACTTTTATCGCTTATTTGTGCAAATAGTTGACGAGAATATCTAGGTCGATATTCTTATATTAGGGGAGACTTGTTGGGGCTCTAAATCATCATTAAATATATATCAACTTTATTTGAAAAATATTTTAAAATAAGGTTAAATTAATTTTTTGAAAATAAATTGAAAATGTTTTAATTAAAATCATATTTGCAAGAATATTTATATATTTTATTTTAAAACTTGTTTTACTATTTCAATGTAATAAACAAGTAAAATCTATTATATAAGCAGAGACCGAATGAGTTTAAATTCACAAAATTTTACTGAATCTGAATTCTTCTAATTTTTATGTTGTTCGGTAATCATGGTTTAAAGGAAATATAATATTGATCGATTACAAAGGTATAGTATCATGTATAGGGGGTTAAGTTGAAAAAATAAATAATTCTAGAATCGCTCGAACTAAAGTATTGTTGCAACTGTGTGATCGAAGTTTGTTCTTTTAATTGTAGCGTACCGAACAGAGTTGAACTAATATTGGTACTTCAATTGTTGTTAACAAAATAAATTATCATTAAAGGACATTTGTTAATTCTTCATATATTATTTTTAGACGAAACCTTTTGGTCATTTTAGAGTAAGATTATAAAATAAACGCAAAAACAAAAACTGAATTTTAGTTTGAATACCCGAAAAATTTAATAATATAATAAACTAACAGGTCTGTTTCTGAAGATCAACATGATCAGTCAGACATAAGCCTTTAATCATCATTCTAAGCCTATCTGATAAAAGTCTTTCATCCTCGAACAAGGAATTTGCTTGATTTCCTCGGTCAGCGACGTCCATAAATATATATTGAAAACTGGAGATCACACCGGTCCGACATTCGCTAATTACAAGAGGGCTCTTCATCACCCGTCGTTCTTTAAGAAAAAATTCGTATAATTTGTTAAGATCATAATTTATTATTATTATTTGTTAACATTAGATAAAATATCAGGATTCGAAACTTACTTTTATTCAACACGAAAAAATTCTCTTCCAAAAAATCTTTTTACAAATTAATTCAAACAAAATATAAAAAGTCAATTATAGCAAATGCATTTCTGTTTTTATAATTAATTATTTTTCTTCATAGTCAAAATAAAAAAACTTGACAAATTTTTTTTTAATTTTTCTGGGTCACGGTAATCTTTTTTAAAAAAATTATATAGCATTATTTTTTGATCATTTTTAAGCTATATGGTTCATTTTTTAAAACTATACAGTTTATTTACTATTTTTTTGTCTTTTACTTTTTATAACTTATTATTGTGTGATACTGAGTGGGTCTCAAAAATGTTTCATTACAGAGAAACAATAAAAATAGTGTTAATAACCGGAGATCTAAAGTTCGTACACAAAATTATTGACAGATTCAGATTCTACGCTACTGTTTAACTTTATTTGAGTTTTCAAACATAATTGGTGAATTGGTTTTACACACACACACACACACATATATATATATATATGAGCAGATAACAATACATATATTTTCAGTTTGTGAAAAAATATTTAAATACAATATGTTATTACCTTTATTTTGCCATAAAGTTGCATTCCGTGTTTTGCATTGAAGCAATTACGATTCATCTGAGGCTGGTCAGGGCAATTATCGCAATACGTGGAAGTTAGCTTTGCTTTTTATTTGGTCTGTCTTAGAAATGTTGAAATAGTATATATGACATTTACATCACAACTTTAACATTTTCATGGACCCTATCAATCAAGTGGTTCGATTAACCTTTTTGCTCATTACAATCAGGATCTTTATCCAAAACAAGCAACTGAAAAATCAAGGTCTTCCTAAATTTACGAATTTTGATTTTTGAGTTCGGCCGAAGCAGTCGCCATTTTGGTTTTTGAATCTAGGATCCAAAAGTGCGACTGAACTTTCAGGAGAGTTACAAATCGATTTTTGCGTCGTATTATGACAATTATTTGACGATAATTGACATTTCGATTTTGACAATAACAACAACAATAAAATCTATTTTTTGTTGAGATTTTTTTGAAATTGCTGTCGATTTTCTACACACAAACGCTCTAATGTGAATATTTTGGCGGTGTCTCTAGTATTGTTGTATTTAAAATATAAAATAAATCTAATTTTAAACATAAACTTTTTTTCGTGTAATTAAAGTTAAAGATATAACTATTGATACTACAATGTATCTCAGTTTACTTAATAAATATTATACTTCCAAAATTATTCATTAGGATCTAGACACTGCATTTGCAGTTATAATAAGTGGCTTAAAAACCGATTTACAATGTGTAATATTTATGTAATATTTGTTATTTATTATTAAAAAATATATACACTATAAAATCTTTTTTTTTAAATTCACAAACCATGAAAATAAAATAAAAATAATATCTAAAAACAGTTTGAAAGAAATTGAAATAAGATTCTTATTTAATTGATTTACGATAGAAAACAAACGATTGAAGAAAGCAAATCCATATTATACTTTCGGTATTATGTAATTTTTGTTGTGGTCAGTTCTATATATATCATCAATTTAAAGTGTGTATAATGAGAATTAGTAAATATTTAAATAATTTTCTGGAATATTAATTTTTATAAGTATATTTGAGTGTCATAATTTAAATTTTGTATATTTATGTTGTTAAAAAAATAACAACCAATTGGCGATACTTTTCTTAGTAGTGTCAAATAAAGTAACAAAAATTGTTATAATTATAATTATGTTTGTTTCGTGCAATTTCCAAGTTGCCCCTGAGACCTATGAGCTTTCTATTATTACAAAACGTGGGTTGTATGATATAGGCTATAAATAATTAAATGAAATTTAGTAAATTGAAATTAATTAGCAGTAACACAAACAAATCACTAATTACAGATATTAGAGGAAAGTAAAGGAATGAGTTAGTTAAATCACAACACTAACTCCGGATTATTATAAAGGAAATAATGTAATTATAGCCAACTAACGTAGAGTAAACTCATGATAAATGTTGATAAAAATACAAATATCGGAATGGAATTAATTTTTTGTCCGAGAGGAATTGTCAATTGCGATCCGGATTTTGTTTTCCAGTTAATGATAAAAAAAGAAAATGTATTTTTTGTTGACGCCGATAGACAAAAAATAACGATCTGTGTCTGAATGGGTGAACAGTACAGGTTTCTTAAATATTGTCTTGACAAATATGATCTAGATGGACTTGGAAATTCTCGAATTAATTTGGTTGCCGAAACTATTTATTTCGAATCAAAATCCACATAAATATCAATTCAAAATTCGCCAACATTTCATTTTTTAATTCATTTAAACAGCAATTCAAATCATAAAATTAAAACATTTCTTTTTCTTTATACATAAATTAATCTGTTTTTTTCTTTTTTAATATACATAAAACACTTTAATACAAAATATATATTCCAATTTCAATCATTCGATTCTTGTATTTTATGAATTATGTTGAGCTTCATATTATAATTGTAAAATATCGCAAACACCCCCTTATTATTGAGGAGCTTATAGAAAAAGGAAGAGAAAAAGGTAAATTTAAGTGCAAATAAATCTCTTGTATAGGTATAAGCTGATTGAAAGGTGTTTACGGTGTTTGACATTACGGAGATTGTATGCTTTGACAGAGCCATTCACTGTTAAGGTTACCATGTTTTTCCATTATTCAAGATCGGATATCGTCCTGAAAATCTTTTTTCGCTGTTGCATGCTGATTGATTTTTCACGCAACCATTATTGAAATGATTGTTAGGGATATCACCTGGTAGATTATTGCTGTGGTTTTGAAAATTCAAAATATATAATTATTGCAGGAGCTCTTGGCACCTTAGTTGCCATGGCGCTTATCAATTTGCATCTCTATTACAAACGATATCAACGGCGAAAAAAGGAATATCAGAGAACGAGATTGACTGAAGGTGTAGCCTACACTCCACCGAAAGGTCCTCAAAATTTGATACCACCTGAAATTGAAGAGGAGATTGAAGAGTACGCACAAGCTAGGACCGAGCGCGAATTAAAGGACCTGGCAACTCGAGAAGGGACACTCGTGGAGTTGACAGATTTGCCGAGAATGTCGACTCGATTGAGAACCCTTCCGCACCTCGAGTTCCAACGACCAATATGGACAATCAATGATGAAGCAATAACACCGCGATTCGGATGTCAACCGAGCACGATCAGGACATTCGTATAATGGTTATAACTGAACGGAACAATTGTAAATAAAAACTAACTAATTATATTATTGTGAATGGATCAATGCATGATTACTAAACTTGACAAACATTGCTGATTATATGACTCATAATACGTAACTTTCTTATTGATTTATTGCATGCAATGTACTCTTTACTTTCTTTTCTTCCTTCATCTACGTTTTGTATCTAGTGTCCTATGTATGGAGTTTTGAATCTCGGGACAAGATTTCACCTGAGGAGGGAGGAATGTTACGGCAGATATCTTGAACCCCAATAATGCCGCCACCTTACACACCAGGAGCCTTTAGAGAAAAATATAGTTGGATATAGTCTAGCTCGACTATAAACCAGCAGTGTTAAGTAGGTCCCGAAGCATGTAAGACAGCAACAGAAATTGAGGAATCCAGTATTCCCTTTAGTTGGCCAAGAACAAATCTTTCGAGTGATCGCAAGCTGAATAATGAATTAATTAAAACCAAAATTTCCAAAAGGTCATAAAAACCCACCAGAAAGCGGCAGGAGCCGGAAAATTGAAACAGCTGTAGCCCACCCAGAGTAAGCCGGCCCTAACCTCGAAGCCACCCCGGAGTCCCTTGTGATCCCTGAAGCCTTTGGGTGATCTTCTAAAACAAAACAGAAAATTAATTAAACTAATTAGCGAACTTACTCGAATTTATTAAAAGTCCACTGAATAGACAACGATTGTTTATCGTCGTAATAAACAGAGTGACCATCGAGTCAAGGGACATCCTGTTTGTCCCGATGCCGACATTGTTTATTTATTTCAACGTCAGTGCCAAGACGGTTCGGTCAGCGTCCGTCATCCCGATCGCGATAGAGAAACAGGATGCTGTACCTATAATACAAACTTAATATAAATAACGAATTCATTTTGTACGCACGACAGAGAGTTAATTCATTTAACCCCGCACAGTCATTAGTTAAATTATCTAACAACGCACAATTATTTAAATTATTTATTTTTTTTGCGCAGCCGTTAATTGTTTGACGAAGTTGATAATCATTTGGAAGCCGTTAATTGTTTGACGAATTGATAACCATTTGGAAGGTATTGTCACTATTTTGAGTTTAATTTACTTTTTATCATCTGATCTACTTTACTTACCCTGTCGTAATTTATATATATATTTATTTTGCATACACGAATGAAAACACAAATCACTACTTACATTATACAGTGCAGATCTAACAATAGTTAGTCGTTTCACAATTTCTTTTCTGTCTCCAGCATTCTCCTTAGGATCTTCCGATGAATTTTGCGAATATCTGTATTGTTTAAGAATTAAAATAAATTTTAATTTAACAAAAAATAAATTAATTGAAGCTCTCCATTTATTTAAATGAATCAGTAAGTTAGAAAATGGCAAAAACGAAATGTATATTTTCAATTTTCAATTTTTGGATGAAAAATAAACTTTTTGTGAAAAACACGTTGGCTTTTGTCATAAATTGTAATATAATGACTGTTTTTCGAATGATTGACGCCTAGAGGTCCGGCGGAAAAATCTTGATTGGTGCCGAGTGGTTCGGTGCTAGGATCGTTGTCGGAATGCCCAACACTGGGATTTTTTCCGTGGCTCATGGCGAGTGTCTTGCTCACATAATGAAACAATCGGAATAATTGGCAATGCTAAATTAAAAATTCCTCCAAGCAACGGTAATTATGACAAATTATGACATTCCGCTTTCCTCAATCAAATTGGGTTCGAATAATTTTTAAACAGACAATGTTGTTTAACATGCAGCAGAATGTTGATCCAAGTTGAAGCTACAAAGTACGAATTTTATTGTTTACAATAATTACAAGAAATATCTTTCAAACAACGAAAAACATTATGAAGTATCACAGAAGATATATCTTTAGAACTCATTTTGTGATGGTACGCTTGCAATATCTATCATTCGTATGTTACAAATGATTTAAAAATCTATATATATATA
>MQRK01208204.1:12332-24391 GCA_001938485.1 Girardia tigrina | reverse complement strand
ACATATCAAAATCATCTTTTATGTAATTTTATACTTTCTTACTTTATTTTATGTATATATTTTATAAAGTGTGTTCTCTTCTTCCGAAGGATCCAATATTTGTTATCTATTGTCGTCACGATATTGTTTTTCAGTAGCCATTCTTTTGTCTTTCCCATTCTTATATTTTCCACATAGCCCTTCAAGTATTTTTGAATATTTTGCATAATCCTTCAAAAATTTTCTATAATAGTTCGTTAGCCCCAAGAAACTTCTTAAATGTTTAATGCATGAAGGATTTGGAAATTTTTCGATTGCTTCAATTTTCGTTTTATCCTTCTTTATACCATCTTTGCTCACGACATATCCTAAAAATTTTGTTTTTTCTACCATGAATTGACACTTTTCAGGATTTATCCGATGGCCCGATTCTTTAATCTTTTGAAATATGTGTTCGACACGTCTGAAATGTTCTTCTTTGTCTTTTGCAAAGATTAGAATATCGTCCAAGTATACAACTGCTTCTTTCCAGTTTAATTCTCCTAACACTCTTGTCATTAGTTCTTGAAATGTTGCTGAGGCAGCTGCAATTCCGAATGGCATTCTTTTAAAACAATATTGGCTGTTCTTTGTCGAAAATGTAGTTTTTAATTTTGAATCGTTCTCCAATTCAACTTGATGATATGCACTCCTCAAGTCGATCGTGCTGAAGTATTTCGCTCCATTTAATGTATTTAGTATTTTTTCTACATTTGGCATTGGAAATGCTGGTCTGATTATGACTTTATTTACGTCGTCAGAACAGCTGTGGGTGGCTGTTCAAAAAATATGGTACGAACTATCAAAAGACTATTGGAAAAGTCTTGTTGAATCAATGTCTAGGCGATTAAAAATGATAATGGACATGAAAGGACATTCAACTAAGTATTGAAAGTTCCAGGTAATAAATGTTTTGTTAAACATTTGATCTTTTACTCAAAAAATAAGGGGGGTGAACAGACTTATGAATCATACTGTAAGAAGGCTTACTTTTTATTTGAAACCAAACGGGACTATAAACCTTTACAACAAAGTGAGCCAGAACTTTCAAGCTTTCACTAGGTACTTCTACTGAAATATTCCAATTTACTAATGTGAGCCATCTGGAATGCGAAATTTTTCCAGGATCCCTCCATTTCAGGGTTTCCGAGCAATGTCCAGAAATTACAGTTTGGGTGATTTCATACAGGTACCTAATCCACTGCAATGGCCTCTGAAGCCTCTTTTCCAGCAATGTTATCATACCACCCAGTCTTCCTGTATTGGTGGCACTGAATCACACCCAACTGCTGTAAGATTATCAATTTGAATTTCTGTCCTTTAAAATTTGAAAATAGACTCTTCAATCGCTTTTACAGTATTACCAGTTGGTACAATATGGCCCAACAAATGAGAACCTGGCTCAAAAACGAGGCTGTAGTGTTCTTCAATTTTCCTTTCCCGGTGATAAGTTGTTCACCTCAAGTTGTTTACCATTTTGTTATCATCAAAGTATAGTCCACAGAGAACATGGTCATTTTCTTTATTTATCAATTCATCTCTTCCTTTTTCTTTCACATCTTAATTTGGTTCTTTCAATGAGTAATTCCATATCATTTTCATTCACAATACTTGTCTTTCAATACTGCACTTGCAATTGCTGCAGATGTCCTATCAGATGCGCCGTAACTATCTGAAGTTATTGCTAACGTGGGAAAGTCTAATCTGGTTGGCTTTTTCTTAATGTTCCTCCCATGAATTTTCATTGCTGGGCACATTTCATCATCACCAGAATTTTTAGATAGGTTAGAAGAATAACTGCCGGACTCAGAATGAGGGTGACACAAGTTATAACCACAAGTACTAGTTTAACTACTGCTGTTCAAAAAATCATTTTGTCTACATGTTTGGGCAAATTTTCTTTCTCTACGTTTTTCCAATTTCTTTGATTTAGCTTGATCTACACTTCCAATGTACATCTTTCTGTTTGTTCTCTGGTCATGTATAAATAGTAGTCTTGTTTGTTCTGTAGAAGGAACTTTGAAAAGCTTTGCACAATGATACTCGGAAAATGTTTTGCATTTGCAGGAGGCAATATCAAAAAACTTACTTTCAGCTATGAAGATCTGTAGATCTGTACCTTATGTCATCTTTTGATCCTTGAAAATGTTTTAGTAATTTGATGTACTTCGTATGGTAGGTTTTATGTTTTGCTTTGCATCTTTCAAGTGTCACTGTAGATGCTTTGTTTCAGTGTTTTGACTTTCTTAGTAACTGCTTCAATAATATCATTAACACTTGGTTCAAATCCATTTCTAGAGATTCTAAATTCTTTTCTAATATGCAAATAATATTTCATAACGTCAGCAAATGTCGGAAGAAAATTTTCACATATTTCTGATGGACTTCCGAAGACAGAACAAGTAGAATTTTGTCGACTAGATGGTTTCTTCTTCTTTGTTGTTCCAGCCATGATAAATGTTACCTGGAAGAAATGCCAGAAATTGCATAAATATGCATCAAGTCCATTTTGAAATATTTTCATATGTTCTGGCCTACTTAATTAATGGAATAATTAATTTTGATTATTATCTGATAGACTATAGATTGGGAAAATGCAAGGAAAGCAATGTCTAAAACAAAAATAAGAGAATAAAAGAGCAAGTTTAATTAGATTTTTAAAATTCTATACATTTACGATATATGAATTAGTCTTACTTTTTTATAATAGTGCCAATTTGCAAACACCAATAAAATAATCTATGGGCTACTGTCAGAAAAATATTCAAAGTAAATTAAAACAATTCAAATGCTGAGTTTACAATTAAAATATAATATAATTAACAATTTATTTGTAAAAAACTTTATACCATATCATACTTATTTAGTATGAAATAATTTCACAAAATGCGTGAAAATTAGCTTTTTATGCTGACTTTCAAAGTCTTTGGGAGACCCTAGGATGTTATTCGATGTTGAAAAAATTTTTATAGTAGTCATACATTACTACCACGCAACTTTTTAACGCTATTGGATATCAAAATTCGAAAAAAAAATTTTGCCTATGCTTTTCTCTCCACCTTATTTAATATGTAATAATAAATTTACTTCTCGAACGATCATTGTATTTAAGTGTACCCAGAGGTAAGCTATGAAATTTTTAACAAGCGGCTCGATCTTTTTTTCGCGAATCGTATGAACTAGTATTTGTACACTAATAAAGTATAATAAAGAATTATTATTATAATGATTCTTTAATATTCTTCCAAGTTATTTAAATTCATTTTTAATCATTAATTTATTGATTTTTTTAAATTCTAACGGATAACATGAAATAGTAGGACACCTACTATTTTAATAGTAGGTGGAAAAAAAATTGAAAAGGCGCCCAATATTGGTTTACACCTACTATTTGGTGCTTTTGTTTTGAACTTGTCTTAAANTTGAAAAATAAATAAGAATTAAACTGGAAAAATAAGAATTTGATTCCACCTACTATTTTAATAGTAGGTGGAAAATTTTTTGAAAACTTCATTACACCTACTATTTCATGTCCACCTACTATTTGATGTTATCCGTTAGAATATATATTCCATATGAAATTTTTTGATTCAAATTGATACAAAGAACTGTTTCATCATTAACCTTATTTACATTTTACTGTTTCATAACAATGTACATTCAAGATCAAAAAATTTTTTTAATAAAAAACTACAAATGTATGTAATGAAAATGGTTTTAAGATATTATAATTTCATTTTGAAAAAAATACAAGTAGTTACCGAAAAGAACAATGGGCTCGCAAATCATAAAACCATTTAACAAAGGTCTCGCGAAATAATGAAAATTTGTTCGAATAATTGTTTATTGAAAACAAACAAATATTTATCAATTTAGAACGATGCATAATTCTGAAAGCTTGATTGAGAGTTGTTCAAAGGACAATTCAAACTGTATTGAAAATAAATGTTGGAAAACCCATATTGGTGTTCTTAATATGGCGACACACGACCACGTGATTCTGAACATTAGAGGTCCGGAGATATTTGATGGATCAGAGACAAAAGTTGAGGCATTCATAATGAGTTTTAACAGGCATGCGAAGAAAATGCGATTTTCAGAGAAGAGGAAAATCTTATTAGTAACACCATATATGACTCAGAATGTCACTATGAAGCAGCGGCAGATGAAATATGTGAAGAGAAACTAAGATCCGCGTTTTCAAAGGAAAAATCTATTTTGGATCTAATGAAGGAACTGGTAGAATATAGCTCACCACTGAGTGTACAAAACCTTGTAGAAATTTAAATAAAACATGATTTTTTAAATCAAAATTTGATTTATCTTTTTCTTTAAATACATTGACTCTCAAATAAATATTATGCATCAAAAACAATCGTACAAGAATTAATCAAAGGCAATCACATAAATAAAAGTAATAGTTGAAAAGTGCGAAAAAGACTTCTTAAAATATTTATTAAATACACGAAAAAGATCTGATATTCTCCTTCGGAAGACTGTTCCATTCCTAGAAAAAGAACATCGTAAATCGGAAAACTCTTATGAACGTTAATACATTTTTCAACTCAACAAAAGAGCTGTTGTCTATCAAAGCCTTCAGTTCTTCATCAAGGTCGCGCAGATAACCGTATCGGAGTAATGAATATCGCTGTGCGAAATCTAAATTCGTTAAAAAAGACTAACAAATAGACAAAAAATAGAAACTTTTTGCAAACAATGCCAGCCAATTGAAAGAATACACAGAATCAGGTGTAACTTTTGTCGCAACTCTCTTCATTAGAATACCCTTACACTCACCAGTGATGTCATTCTAAAACAGGAATATAAAGGCTTACGCTGAATGATTCTTTCAATGATAATTACTATTTCATGATCCACATAAATAACGATGAAATCGGAGATCCGTTGGAAGAATTTTATTAATCTCACTGTCAGATTTATGTACGTACAAACGTAATTCACAGAAACTTTAGGGAGAGTAGACAACGGCATCAAAAGACTGTTTGAATACTACAAAAAATTCTGTTAAAATGAATATTTTAATTTCAAGTTTTTAGATAAATAAATGTCTGCGACAGTAGCACCTCTTTCCATAATGGATCATGCAAATCAGTATTTTGTGAAAATTATAAATGGAGGATAGAAAAAAATATCCTCAAAAGTATTGTGAAAAAAGAATTAAATTAATCTATGTCTGTTTTTGGATTTAGGTTCTTTTTGTGCAACTACCACCAAAATTATATCACATTTTCAAATTTATGGAAGATTCACACAAAGATATTGGAAACAATGTAATATGAATTACACTAATTTCCAAATAAAAATACGTGGTTGAAGCATTAAGTCCCCGGACTAAGTATACAAGGAAAATCACAGGCATGCCATATATTCTACAAGTGATAACAAACATGTAAAGGTTTACTACTCAATGTAAGAACCATTATTGGCCACACACTTCTCCCAGCGTTCCACTAATTCCGAAAAGGCATCTTTGAAGAAGTTTGAGTCACATTCAGCAAAGAAATTCATAACTGCACCTCTCAATTCTTCATGGGAGTTTTTGCCACGAATTGCCTTCTTCAGGTGCCAGAATAACCAAAAATCACTTGGTGCCAGGTCAGGACTGTATGGAGGATGAGGGACGAGGTTGAAACCTGAATCATCAATAGGCGCTGTGGAAAGGGCACTTTTGTGAATTTGTACGTTGTCTTGCAACAGCCACAGTGGTGAGCCTTTAGGCTTTATACGCAGTGATCTGGTCTCAGCAACGAGTGAGACATTGAAATCCAGTCTCATGACACCATCCCTGTCCCAAAATACAGTCAGCATAAGACATCGCCAATGGCTTGTCCCGGACCTCATATTCAGTGCTGGTTTTTCATTTGGAAAGCGCCATTCTGAAGATTCTCTTTTGCTCTCGGGTACATAGAGGCTTAGCGGTGTCTCATCTACAGTGATAATGTTGGATAGATATCGCTGTCAATATTATTGCCACAAATCCAGGAATGGTTGAGAACACTGCAAACGTGCTTCGCACATCTCTCCCGACAGAAATCATGGCACAAAGCGAGATGCCAGCTTCCTTATTCGATGGGATTTCAACACCTCACGTGCTTTCCCTTCACTAATGTTCAGGCTAGCTCCAAGCGCTTTACAGTGATTGTTTTGATGATTTCCTCGTTTCGTTTTTCTAATTTGTCTTGATCGATTTCCACTGATCGTCCTGTTCTCTCTTCATCAAAAACAGTTGTCCTTCCACGTTTAAACTGGGCAATCCAATGATAAACAATTTATTCCATAAACATCCCTTAACTGCTTGACAATTTCCTGGCTGTCTACCCATCGTAGCACAAGAAATTTAATCACACTGCGATACTCCACAGGATTCATTTAGAAAAATGACGAAATGTGCGAAATTTTGTTTCCGTGCCTGTAGAACACGTAAACACAATGATGCAATAAAACAAATTGCATTTTCATTACCTATAGATTTTATAGTTTAATCACAAAAAATTCACTAAATTATATTTAATGCTTTCTATCCATTCCGGGTAATTAATGTGTCAACCACGTAGCAACGTGGAGTAGCAGTCTTATATTTGGTATGTTGGTCAATGTTATACACTCTTTAGATGTCACGCTGTAGCACCAAACTTTCTCTTTTCAGAGTGAAAGATTTTCGATATCAAGGGCGGAGATGTTTCTGTTCTGGAGTCAGTCTCGGATCTTTCTTGTCTGATCGAATGGGTCCTTTCGAACTAATAAATGGTGAGAATGTCTTTTGTTGAGAATGTTACACTGTAGCTCAAACTCTCTCTTTCTTCGATCTGTTTTAAGTGTGAAGGAAAGTGAGAATAAATATTTGAAATTGATTTTGATAGGAAAGAAATTCAATTCCGAAGATACTGTTAAAATGGCCCTAAGTAATTTTTAGATTCTCTTCAAACAAATTTTTATTCAAATGAACAAATGAAGAAAAACACTCTTTACTAAAACAAGTAATAACACCAATAAATTTTATGAATAAACCAAGTCTTTTCATTTTTTAGTAAATTATTTCATATAAAGGAAAAAACAATTTGATTTCATGAACTTCGAAAAAAACGAGGTTGACAAGAAATTTGAAGATAAGAAGATGTAGAAACGAAACCATTTTTTAGAAGGTGAGAAAATTTCGAATTTAATAATTATTATCACGATCCACAAGATAAAGAAATACAATTACTAAAATTAAAATGTAATGTAAAACTAAAAGCTACAAATACGAAAGAGAAGGCATGTACTATAATAGTAGAGGAGACTGTAAATAAGTCTTATGAAACCTTAGAATATGTAATGAAACCAGAATCTATGAAAAAAATATTACAAGAGAAAGAAAGTCTAATGATATAAATATTGTTAAATTAAATGACATTCCTGAAATATTAAGAAAGGATCATCAAAGATTTTTTTTGATATTCGACTATCGCTTTGAAGAAAGGGAGAGAATTGTAATATTTACTTCACGTTAAGAAAAGAATTATTGAGAAATCGAAAGTTTGTGTGATTGACGTTACTTTCAAAACAACGCCTTCGGATTATAATCAGTTACTTGTTTTGTCTTTAGCAAAACATTTCAAAGTTTTTATATATTAATGAGTAGGGCACGGAATTTAATGACCTAAAAATCAAAAAAAAATGACTCTATTTTATTTCCTCTCTTTCCGGGTGAGATATTATTTTTTCTTCCCCTCTGCCAATAGAGTCGCCACCGTCACCAATCCACCGCAGTCACACCACTGCGCCACCAATTCTGTTATCAATGATAATAATAATAATAATTATTAATGGTCTTATTATTCAAAATGGTTTTTTACACAAAAATTCAATTTTTTTAATATCATTAATCTTTTTTCGGGAACTCTATGAAACAACATGAAAGTCGTTCTTAGTTGTAAAAGCGATTTTACTAAAATTTTTAATAACATTATAACGTACTTTCTTCAAGTGACCATTTTTATCCGATGCAGAAGATGTCAGAAAATCCATTAATAGTCTTAGGGCTCGACTACCGAAACCACGGTTGATATAACCAGGAGAAGTTACAATAACATCGATTTTCAGACCCGATAATTGCCCAAATCGCGGTTCTAAAAACTGTATAGCGTTGTTAAAAAATAAGCCAACAGATTCAAAATTCCAAATCTAAACCTCTTCAACCAATGAATTCGATACGAAATTGACTTTTGAATGAATACATCCGTTTAATATGGACTCTTTCACATAATCCCTGTTTATCTGACCTTCATAACTGATCTGAATTAGCACTAGCGCATTTGGTTCTTTACAATCTAATGGAGAATTAGTCAGACAAAGAAGACGGGAACATTCATTGTCTGCCAAGAATTTTAATTCGTCCGGAGAATTTTGATGATTGGAGGCAGAATAGATAGACATGATATGTTGCAACAGTCGTTCAGATGATTTACTACAATCAAACAAGATATCTCTATTGATTACTACCAATTGACATTGATCAGGGGTCACAATCTCTTCTAGTGATTGATTCGATTCGCTTTTATAATTCATACAGAGAGACTTAAACAGGAACAACTCGACCGGATCTTCGTTGCCGTATCTAATTGGTTCTTCCAATGAAATCTCATACAGACGACCTAATAAATCGTAAATTTATTTCAATGAATTTCTCAAAAGTAGACAAAAAAATAGAAAATATGAAAAAAATAAGTACATTCCAACCTCTTTATTTACCGCCCTCCAAAATTTGCCATATTTTCTTTGCAAAGAAAAGTTTTTATTTGACGAAAAAAAATCAAAACAATTAATTTGTTAAATAAAGATTATTTGGATTTCTTCGTTTATCTGTACTCTTGTAATACATTAGTAAATTAAAAATAAATTAAATAAAATTTACCCTAACCCAAAGTTAATAAGTCAAAAAATTTCAAAAAAAGAAAAAAATTGTCAATATGTCAAAAAAGTCTTATTAAGTCAAAAATGTTAATAAAAAAATTAAATATTTTAAAAGTATTAAACATTTAGAAAAACAATACTTGTTTACAATATTCAATAAGTTTTCTTTAATTTTTAAATTGTTCTAGTTTATTTTATTGTATTTTTTCTTTATTCATTCTCATTGTTCTGAAGACAATGTATCTGCAACTGTTTCATGTAAACTGCGTAGCTCATTTAGTGCACAATTGTGCTTTGAAAGTGAAGACGAAATATGCAGCCGTGGATAACTGTCAAAACCATCACAGTAAAGAACCGTGAACGGCGAGACCTATTTAGAATTATTTGACAACCATTTCATATACTTGGAGCATTTGCCAACAGTTCGAAACTGTTAATTCTATTTAATGCAAAGGGCTCCTTCTTGCTCACGCAAAAGAGGGGCGGTCGTAGGTTTTACTCTTCCCAAAGACTTAATCATCACTTTGTAGAACGTTGTAAGTCTTGAAAGTATCATATACGATAGGCAGTTGAAGACCTAAAAAATATTTCCGTTGGGGCTGATTCGTGTGTCATTAGAAAATACTTGGATAAACGTTTGGGCAGTAGTGAAATTATGGACATATTGAAGATGGCGAGAAACGACGTATCCCCTCAATTAAATGCTTCGTTGCCGGAAGCGCAGCCATGAAGTGCTGTATTGGAAAGGAGTTTTTCCATGTTGCAAGATAATCTTTGTGGAAAATGTGCGATGCTATTCACTGCTAAATTTTAATTCCAATGCTTCAACATTTTTACTATATATGTTATTAATATAATTTTTGATGAGCTTATTCTCTTAACTAATTTTTAATGTCAAAAAAGTGAAAATTTATGCCAAATTACCCACCATACTAATAACATAATAAATTTATTATACAAAATGGACGGAAAAAACCAAAACATTTCTATTTAATGCAGTTTAAACATTTGTGAATAATTTTCACATTATCGTTTATTGATACCGAGTAAATGTACCAAGTTTGGAGAAAATTGATTGAGTAAAAGGCCTTCAAAAACAGATTCCTAAATTCCATGGATACATAGAAAGTAAGCTAATAAAAAAGAATGGAAAAAACATTTTGATTATAAATAAATTGTTTCGTATTTATTTTTTGCAATTAAGCACCATATCTTTGGGTTTTTTTCACTAGATAGGTAAAAAAATCACCAGCTTTTTTATTGTTGTAACCACACGGTCTACACCACCCATCGTAAAATTGTAGTCATGAGTCACGGTTGGTAGATGTCTAATTCAATCATGGTTGCACCATGGACCGTTGATAGAAAAAACACATCTCTTTTTTCTCTCCACCTCAACACCATCATTTTCTTTTTTCTATAGGCTTTTGTTGTATGAACGAGCGTCACTCAGGTTGTTGCGATCGGGAAAGTTTTTTGACGACGAATCACGCTCGTGCAAAGAGATAGGGTGTTTAATATTGTACTATATATTATATATATATATATATATATATATAAGGGATAAAAACAAGACGACGCGTTTCGAGATAATAATAATCCCATCATCAGGTCACAAAATACACTACGTAAGTACACAATATGGTAGCTTGTCGAAAATAAATAAAATTTATCCAAAAACTTATTGGATGAAAATAATTTTTTTCACTTTTCCTTAAAATTAAGAAATATTATATAGATTTTATATAGATTTTACTTTGCAATGTGTATATTCTGTCGTTAAAATCAATCATTTTTTGAACAACTTGAAAAGAACGAAGGAATTCAAAACAAAATGTATTTTGTCGGTGTGTGATTGTTTTGCATTGGCCAAATGTATTATTATACTGAGTGTCACCAGTGTCAAACCTGGTACAGTTCAGAGAACACAACGTTCTCTCAGATTTCCATTTGGTCAGGCATTTCAGTCAAATTGCATCGATGAGATTTCGGATTGTTTTGAATTTGATGGGAAGACTAAAATTGAGTTGATTGCATCGAGTGTGAGAAGTTTCATCTCAATGATTAACTTTTGGTGTGCCGTTAGTTGTCATCTTTATCATATGTCTCCGTTACTTTGTAAAGTACGGAACGATAGAGAAAACATATCGTTTTGTCAAATGACAATTGATAGCTGCCAATGGTTGGCTTGCGAGAATGAGATTGATTGCATTTAGTGCATTTTTCTTAATTTTAAAGAAAAGTGAAATAAAATTATTTTCATCTAATAATTTTTTGGATAAATTTTATTTATTTTCGGCAAGCTACCATATAGTGTACTTGCGTAGTGTATTTTGTGACCTGATGATGGGATTATTATTATCTCGAAACGCGTCGTCTTGTTTTTATCCCTATTATATAGATTTTACTTTGCAATGTATATATATATGTGTGTGTGTTTGTTTTTTTTAAAAAAAATATATTACACATATATTTTAATTTTAAATCATAATAAATAACAACTAGTAAATCAAAAAATTAAAATTTTTATAACCATTCTTTATGCAAACAGAACTCTACTTTGCCAACAAAGTTGTAATTAAAAAAAATAATTTCAAAATAACACAATTAAAAATTAAAAATTGATATAAGCTACTTATAATTTATAAGTAGATATTTTTAAATTAATATTGTTCAGGAATTCCGATTGGATCGTTTTTCCCTAATTCTGAGACCTTAAAAAGTTTTTATCAAATTTTTACATATTCATTTATTGTCATCGAGAATTTCCAAGTTTGAAGAAAATCGATTGAGTAAAAGGCCTTCAAAAATAGGTTTCTAAATTCCCTGGATATATATATACCTATATAGAAAGTAAGCCAATAAAAAGAATGGAATAATTTATACAAATTCTATAAACAAATAATGACATCGAGATGTCCTGCTTCCAAGATTAATTTTTAATTTCTCGATTATAAATTGATTATTGATCACCAATGAGATTAATGTAGTTTTCTGTGAAAAATTGTGTTTTTTTAGGAACAGAATTGATCTCTCGTAGATTACGGTAAATTATAAATTATAATTATTATTATTAAAGTAAGCAAATCATTCGAACCTCTTGTGTTGGGCAGTAAATCAATCAATTC
>MQRK01208178.1:3752-24882 GCA_001938485.1 Girardia tigrina | reverse complement strand
GTTAATTTTGATAATTTCAAAATTCTGTGTAAGCATTTTGACAGTTATTGGGAGAGAGTGTCGTGTGAAGCATTGTTAATTAGGTCTCGTTGCCCTAAAATCAATGTTCAATCGGCAGTTTCAACCAGCTTATTGAGAATTTTTGATTAGCATGATTTCATGTAACCGATTACATAATCATCATTTTTGTATTTATATCCAGGTGAATTGATTATTAATTAGTGACCTGAAGATGACGGTAGATCCGTCGAAATATATTGTCGTAAAATATATTTTTTAATGGATGACTTTGGTTATTAAATGTCAATTATGTTTCAAAATTATTTATTTGAAATATTAAATAAAAATTTCAAATATTTTCCATTTATTTTTGTTAAAAAATTTTATACTTATCTTTTATTTTTTAAATTAAAAGGTAGATGTTAATCTTCGTATAGCGGTAATAAATTCGCCAAGTTGGGTACCTTATTGGTAGGTGTAACAGCTCTGTCTATCTCATCCAGTTCAGTTACGAAGTTACATCTTTGTTAAAGAATTGACTTTTAGTAGAGAGAAATGAATTATTACTATTGAGTCTCCACAAATAAAAAAAATTGAAATTCTCCACAAATTCGAAGAAACAAAAAACATATTAGAGATTGGAATTGCTAATGGTATTACATGATCAAACGGTGTCTGGTTCGTTCATACCAAGGTCCGTTCATACCATTGGCTATTACATAATTTTTATTTTTTCTTCACAGTCTTGAACACATATTTGACACATATCATGGGGTATTCATTGAGGTATTATCAATAAACCATTTAAAACCATGCTTAAATGTCCAAAGTATCCAATCATTTAAAAAATTTTTTTAATAATTATTTTAAAAAACAAAAAAAAGATCAATTGCATAATAATCTATGTTTCCATATTAATGACTTGTAATCCGAAATTCTTTCACAACTAATAATACCGTAATGGCGAAACTTGTTTTGTTGTATGATAAAAAATTATTAAAATGTCGTGCTTTCTTTATTTTGTTTATAAATGCAACATATTTAAATATATAAGGTTTTAGTTAATGAATATAAGATAATTTTATTTGGATTTGATAATTTTAATTTAAAACATTTCTTCCTAATACAGTCAAACCTCTTTATTTTCCACCATCACAAATTTACCATAGTTTTTTGCATATCAGGCTTCTTCAGCAAAATATCTCTGTAATTTACCATTATTTAAAAAAAATCTTTTCTGATATAATAACTTTTAATATTAAATTTGACTACTAAGATTTAATTTGTTTTTATTTTTGATAAAATTGTTTAGATACTATTTTTATAGGTTTCCACAGAGAAAAAGTACAATTTATCTTAATTTATCAACAATTTATATTAATTTTAGAATACAAAAAATATTGAAACATTTTTTTGACGAACAAATGTCGAAAAAATTCAAAAAATAACTGATTACTTTAAATAAATCTTATTTGGATTTTAAATAAAAAGATTATTTAGATTTCTGCGTTTTTTCTACTCTTATACAGGGCTCGAAGTGAGCCGGGATGTGCCGGTATGCCATACCGCCACTTGTTTTCGAGGCGGTATGACATACCGGCACTTATTTGATTTTAAGGCAGTATGATTTTTAAGGGTAATACCGGCTCATACCGGCACTTGTTTTTCCTAAGGCTTAAAAATTGGAAAGCATTTATTAAGGAATGAATTATATGGCTACGCTTCCGTCTTACCTCAACTGCTGTATATGATGCCTCACACAAACAAACGCACACACAAGCACAGCATAATGTAAGCAGGAGTGTTACTACCACTAACGACTAACCGTAATGTCTTACTCTCTCTTTCTATCGCCCCCTGCCACTGCTATCTCTCTCACATATACACAAACCTCACACACGAGTGTGTGCGCTGTAGATAGAGTAGTAGATACATCGGGGTAGTGGAAAGGATGCCGACGTTGGTGTCGATTGCATTTACAAAATATGTCAGCTCTAGACAGTTTATTGTTGACTGGACACTTAGTGAGATCCGTAGTTACTATAGTTACCATTACACACGCTGGTGAATATCTTTATTGTGTAGTCAATAAGATTTAAACTGAGAATGGTTTTTGGTTTCCCTCAGGGATCGTTAATGTGTGGGGATGTATACAATTTTGGGTGAGCAGAAATGAAAAGAAGCCACTGTTTTTTTTAAATATATTAAAAAATCGGGGAGGGGGCGTGGGAGTTGACATCAGGGTGTTGGCGTTGGTCAGCGGAGGAGCAAAATCACTGTATGGCCGGTTTCCGCATACCGGTACTTATTTTTTCCCACTTCGAGCACTGCTCTTATATTATATTATTAAGTTAAAAATAAAGATGATATTAAATTTTGATAATTGTCTAATTCACAGACTGGCATATACACCAAAATATATAAAAATTATACTTTTATCAAACAATTCTATGTATATTACATAACCAATAATACCTCTATAATTTACCACCCTCCAAAATTTACAACTTTTTTTCGAATCCCGGAAATGGGCAAATTATGTATGTTACGAAAATCTTAGGAAGGAAAGACTCTTAAAGCCTGGTTGATAAAACTATACTTACAATAAAGTGTTAGAAAGTAAATTGAACGTTATTTGACCTGATGGTTAAAAAGTCGAAATTGATAATCAAAAATAATAATTTTAATAGTTAGAGGATATTTTATGTAACATATATTTTCACATTAACAAAATAAATATCAAATGAATAATTATTTATTTATGTTAGAAAAGTACGCAATCAATATGAAAAAAAATCTCTCCGTGGATCTTTTCACTAATAAATGACGTTCCAAAAATTAACAATAAATGTGGCCTAATTTACCATTCTCGGGAGAGACAAATTGATATTCTGAACAAATTTTATCCGCGAATTCTCTCTCGAAAATTTTGCTTGATAAAAAGACAAAAACATTTGTTATGTGAAAATTAATAAACTTCTTTTTTCCATAAATCCTCCGACACAATTAAGATCTCTTTTAAAAGCTGATAACTGGGATTAATTAAAACAAAAAATCCAGAATCCGGACGCCCGAGTTGCCGAAGTATCGCCTGATAATTTATTAATCATCTCCGCAGTAATTTAATCTCTTACTTTAAGAAATAAAATTGAAATTTAAAATTATAATTATTCTAATATGTTCGTTTAATTTGGGAATTTATTTTTTTAATAATAAAAAAATCATTTTTCAACGATTTTAAAAATAAAATTTGTAAATATAAAAATTTTCCTTTTTTAGGAATAATTAATTAGAGAAATTTATAAAATAATAGTGATACAAGATATTCAAAAAACTTTTCTTTTTTTTATATTTTTTTTCTATTTCTATTTTTTTCTATTTTATCTGTCGTAAAGATTAAAATGTTCGATGCAAGTAAAAAGATAAACTTGTTTGGAAAAAACATTATTTCAAGGATTTCAACTTCCTTAAGCACTAAAGTGGCCGGTGGTCAGTATGTGTGACCATGCTAAGTAATGCTCATTAACGCGCAGTCGCAATTGTATTAAGATTGTTTTAAAAATTATCGTTCTAAAAGAAAGAAAATTCAAAAGAAGTCAAAGAATCCTTTTAGAGAAGTAAAACAAAGAAAAGAGAAACATTAAAGATTTTCCAGTGATTTTTATTCAATAAATAGTGCCCTTCATATGCTACCAAAAGTTCATTACTTAAATGAAGAGGCCAAAACCATTTTAAAACATAGAGATCTCATATAGTTCTACCATTTCTAAATTACAAAGTTTAAAAAAATTTTAGAAAAACTTACCACAAAGTAATCGATATTACACGATGAAGAATTAATTTAAGATTTCTATTTAAGAAAAAAACATTTCTTACAAATTCTAAATTGCCAAAATATTAATATCGAAAATGTGCCTCAAACGTAACTCCAACAGTCTCTCTGTTGCTTTTTTTGCAACTTGATACTTTTTACTAGAATCGCTATTTCTACACATTCGCAACAAAGTCGAGTACTCTATTCATCATCGCGTGTCAGATTCAGGGAAATTCATTTGTCGATGAATCCAGAATCAAATTCTAGGATAAAATATATAGTTTTCTCAATTTCACTACCTCCTCAAGAGTCTCACTGTGAGTATAGAATATAGGTAAAATAAAAACAGACCCACTATGTCATAAAATTAGGTATAAAAATCATATATAATCGAACCTACACATAAGTTTATAAAATATACAGTGATGTTCACAAAGATACGACCGCTTTAGTTTTTAGACAGAAACGTAATACCACTTCAATTTAATGATAACGTGATTGAATTAAACGCAACAAACAACATTCACGTAAGTCAATGGTACATTTTCGACGAAACCAAATAAATAGTTCACATCAGTAAAGAATTTCTAGGTACGTCGAATTTCTTCCTCCGGCTTTAAAGACATCTTCTACTCTTCGAGGCATAGAAGAAACAAAAGAGTCACAGTAATCGGGCGTTATCTTTTGGACCACGCCTCCAGTTTAGCCTCCTTCAAAGTTGTCAACGACGTCGAGATTGGTTTTACTACTTCTGCTTTCAATTTTATCAAGCAATTTTCAATCGGGTTTTAATCCGGTGACAAGCCAGGCAACAGTTATTAAACAGTTCCGTTAATAACAGTCAATTAAAACAGCTAAAAAATGTAAATTTATCCATCATAACCGAAGAGAATGAATAAACAAACCGAAATAACGAAAATAATAATTATTGTTAAATAATTATTAAATTATAATTTAATCCCATTAAAATTATTCTAAATTTCTCCAAAAGAATTGTAAATATTTAAGTAAAATATTTTATAAAAATAATTAAATCAAGAAAAACAAATTACAAGTTTAATGAAATGTAACGGAGATCAAAGGAAATGTCAGAACAAACAAGTCGGCTGGATCCAGCGATGTTTGGGCGAAGGAAAACGGATGAAAATTTTCAAATCAATGACTTTAATGTTTAAGAAAATAGAAATAAATTGAAATGTAAAATATGGTTAACAGATTAAGTTAAAATAACAATTATATACGTGATGCGCCCAATAAGTCATGAGACTAATATAGAAAGACTTAAGATATCAACACAATACTTTGTACTTAGAAGAAGCATGGTAAATAGACATCATTTCTCAAAATAATTTCCTCTTTCATTGGGAAAATTTTCCCAGTGAATACCGAGGTTCATGAAGGCGTTTTCGAAGACGTCTGGAGGCTTTTCTCCGAGAAAATTCTTCACAGCGGTTCTCAAATCATGTTTGTTGGTAAACACCTGGCCCTGCAGATACTTCTTAAGATGGTTAAACAGGAAAAATAGGAGGGAGACAAATCGGGGCTGTATAGTGAATGAGGGAGTAAGTTGAGCCCGCAACGCTCAATTGTGGCCATGAAAACGCTACTGGTGTGGATAGGAGCATTATCGTGTAAAAAATAGAAATCACACACTCTGCTCATGCATCGTGCCTTTCTTGCTTGCTGCACGATGTTGGAGTAGTAATAACTATTGATCAAACACCATCAGCATGAGATTCTTTCGGTGGCAAGTCGAGGACCGCATTTTCAGTGAACTGCTTTCTCCTGACAGTTTACATACTTGTGACTCTCTTTTAGATTCGGGAACATACAGGGACAATGGTGTCTCGTCCACAGTGATGATATTATCAATGAAACGGTTTCCAATATTGGTCCTGATCTGCAGATTCTCCAAGTTTTACTACGGAGGTTCTACCACTCTGAAAGTAATTGAAAAAACGATCAATTTGTGCTGGGGATGGGCACACTTGTTGCTAAACAGCTTTCAGTTCAACCTCTTCTCTATCTTTCCTTTCAGAAAGAGAAAGCAAATAACGCTACGGTATTGAATATTTTACAGTGACATTTTTCGAATATTCGTAATAATTCGCAAATTAGATCCACATTAATCGATTTATTTGTCAAGAATAAAACTTGTAGGTGTGATTACAATAAATTCAAATAGTTATAATTTGACAATGACTTAACACTTTGCTCAAGGTGTTTGTTCGATTGCTACATATCTTGGCTATTGAAAACATCAATGAAAATTAATTAAAAGTATTGATAACTTAATTTAATAGTCATTATTTTAAAAAATGTTTACCGTATTTTCGCGCATATAACCCGCGGGTCATTAGTGATTTTATCTACACACCATGCTACTCGCAGAGTATAAAAGTGGGTGGTGTATCCTAAAAATAATTAAAACGACAGCAAATAACATTACACTATGATAAACAGTGGATAATATGTGATTTTACATGATCCAAATTCCCCTGGCGAAGAAAAAAATATGCGGGTTATATGCGCGAAAATACAGTATTTATTTTAAAAAAAATCGAGCTATTAAGAATCAGAAACCATGCTAAACATCAATATTTTATTCGGATACAATTTTACTACTCAGTAGACATACATTGCTTCAGGGATTTCGTGAAAGGGAATTTAATCTCAATAATGCCTTCTCGATATAAATGTCATCACTTTTTGAATCGAATCGTACTGGTGATGAAATTTAGATCCAATTTGATAATCACAAACGTTCAGCAAACTGAATGGACACGAATGAAGCACCGAAACGCAATCCAAAGCACAACACTCATCAAATAAAGCTGATGGGAGTATTCGGTGGTCTTTCGCATGGGTAATACATTATGACTTCATGAAACGTTGTTTGTCGATCACACCAGATGTCAACTACAACCAATTGGAAGATATGATGCACAAACTCAAAGAAAAGCATTCTTAATCGAGAAAAATTAAAATCTTAGACCTTCATGTAATTAAAGTTTAGAGAAATCATTGAATCAAACATTAAGATTAAAATCTTTTTTTGGTGTCCTTTATTTAGAACTGGTTTTGAAAAAGTGTTTTCTTACTGGATGAGAATTGATAAAAAAAGTATCTAGAAACCCATAATTTGTTTTTTTCAAACTTATTTTTACTTAACGTCCTCGATAGTCATCCTCTATTTTGATGCTTCTTTAAAATAGGTACTCTTTCATAGCTTGTGGACAAAGTTGCTGATAATTCTGATAAAACATCTTATTAAGGTGACTGTTTCAATTGTTCCACTATTACCGGGAAGACGAAGTATTATTCGAAATTATATATTTTTTTCTTATCAGGATCTACTACACCTTAAATGCATAAAAATAGATAACTTTTATTTATAGAAATAATAACAATTTTATTTTTCAAATAAATTTTAATTCTTCTAATATCTCGATATCAAGTCTCGTATATTCTTATTCCAGAAGTTTGTAGACTTTGACCATGGTTCAAAGGTTACATTTACTTACATTATTTTTCCCAAAATTTTGATAATTTATCACTGATAAAATCATAAAACGATATATCTAATATTTTTTTTATTTAATCAGAAATAATAAAAATTAATAAAATGAAATTTTTTGTTGAGTTAGATAAATTTGATTATTGTTACTTACAAGCAGTGCAAATATAAATATAAATATAACAAACAAAATTTACTCAAAATCGGAGAAGAGAGAATTATTTGTAATTTGCAGAAAAGAAAATTTTAATTTTAAAGAAATAAAATTGTATTTTGAGTAGAGAAATATTTGGGGCGGACAAGAAATAATTCAGTTTGTTTGGAAAAAAAATTATCAAAGATTGTTTTCCTTAAAACATATGTCTAATTCCAAGACTTAAAAATTGTTTGAAAATTGACAAATATGAAAGAAAATATTTTTAATTTATTTCTTATTTATTAATATTCTAGGAATCAGATATGTTGCAAATAATAACTGTGCTGCATTTATGTTTTTATATTACAATATCATTATTATTTCTATATTAGTTATTAGAAATCGATATCATCACAACAATTACCGCGGGTCGAAGATTTCCAGAAAAAATAAAAAGAAAAAAATCAGAATTAAAGAAGTTAGAAACGGATATTTCCAAGAAACAAAATTGTAAAAGTAAACTAACGGAGTAATAATAATTCAGTGAATTAACTTTTGACAATAAATAAGAATTAGTATAAACTTGAAAGAGGCGCGTAGCCAGGGGGGGGTGATTGGGTGGATTTCCACCCACCTCTGATAAAATGCCTCAAAATTGTTTAAAAAACATTGTTTCAGTAACCTGATGTACAAATCAGATTTGCTCTTGAGTGACGACGTTAAACTTAGTCTAGATCATCTTTTTTATTTCTATGCAGACGATTTAAATGGAACACTTCAGATGTTCTTAGCAGAAGTTGAAATGTGGCAGAAAAGATTGAAAAATTTAGCCGAAAAACCAAAAACAGCAATAGACCACCTTAAAAATTGCCCACAACAATTGTTCCTGAATGTTTTTACATTAATGAAAATTTACAATGTGATTCCTGTAACGACTGCTGATATCGAACGATCATTCAGTAAGATGAAACAACTCAAAACCGATGACAGAAATACGACAGGAGAGAAAAGACTCAATGGATTAATGTTTTTGAGCATTCATCGTGACATAGAAGTATTGTTTGAAGATTTTATTCACGAGTTCCGCAAAGAAAGCGTCGGCTGGACATGTAATTATAAAGAAATAAAAATAAATAAATATTATTTCATTCTTGTTATTTTTGCCACCAAGTTTATATTTAAGATTGCTAGATCTTTCAGGAATTTTTTTCCACCCCCCCTCTGCAATCCTAGCTACGCCGCTGACTTGAAATAATTATATTGAATATTAAAAATTAACAAAATTTATAATGTTAACATTTATTGGGGAATTGATCAAAGATTTTGCGGAATGGTAAAATTTGGTATGAAGGGTTTGTAATAAGAGCGATGATTTTTCCTTGGCCAAAATATTGTTAATTTCTACTCTGATTTCATTCTGAGTGAGAGTTGTTATTTGAACTGTAGAATGTTTAAATTGAATGAGACTAATTCCATTGCTAAGATTATATTCTTGTAATTACAATAATTCAAAGGTTACAATTACTTAAAACAACTTATTCTTCCCACAATTTTGATAATTTATCACTGATAGAATCATAAAAAGATATTTAATATTTTCTTTTATTTAATATTCTTATTCCAGAAGTTTGTAGACTTTGACCTTTATATTTTCTAGTATATTAATACTAGAATCATTTAATTTTTTTGGTACCATAGCCTTTGGCCCGTGGGTACACTCAGTTATGCTTGGTTTTGTATATTTTTTGAGTGTCATAGTAGGCAAGGAACCTGGTAGCACCTATCTCCTCTCTAGTTATGGATGACTGTTGGCTCCAAGGAGCTCATCCACCCTTTGCTAGGTTTTGTTTTTCATCCTACTAGGTGTCCACACACCTCTTCACCCAGGTTTCTCTGGATGAGGGAACCGGTTTAGTCGCCAACCATTCGACCATGGGACAGGTATTACAGGTTTACATGGTACCTGTAGCAGACAGCTTGTTTGACAATGATTTTTAAACAAATTTCTGAGAACAATGTTTCATTTTTAGCGCAACCAGATATCCTATTTGAAATATAAATATTGATATATAATTTCAGTTATTTTAAGTTTTATACTTTATGTATAATAAATTATAATTTAAAATTTTTTTAAAGAAAATTCAATCCCAATTTGTTTTTTTATTTAATAATAATTTTGTAACTTCTATTATAAATTCATTTTATTAAGCTATTGTTTATATTTATTCATTTTTACCGAAATTAACTTATTCTAAAAATTTATTTTTACATATAGTAAACTTCTTTAATGTTTCAATCTATTAAAAATATTCATTTTTTAGAGAAATTAAATTATTCTTAAAATTATTTTTTTTATAAATAAAATTCATTACTATTTCATTTTATTTTTAAAAAATCGATTATTTGAATTTAAATAACTTATTTTTGTTTTGGGAATTAATTCTTTAACTTTAATTATTATAAACTTCTTATTATTTTGATATTACATATTTTTTTTAATTTTAGATCTTCAAAAATTTATGAGTTCACCCGAGAATCTAATAATGTATACTAAAATAAAATGTGTATAAAAAATTCAATAAAATACATTTACAAATGAATAAATGTATTTTAATTCTGCAATTATCCTTTAGGCTGTAATCGTTCTTGCAATACGGTATTGGGTACATTCTTTGTTTTCATTTAATTAATTATTTTTCTCATACAGATAAATATTTCCGTATACATTTAATAATACCAATAAAATTAAACTAGGACTCCACCTGGCGATTTTTAATTAATTTTTAAACTTCTGTTTGTTCCATTATTTACAGTCAATTTATAAATATCTCATTTCCTAAAATACGTAATATCTCAGATGTGAAATAGAAATGGAATTTAAATTTGTTTAAATAGTGATCGGTGTTAAAATCAAAAGTTGTTTTACGAGACTAAAAGCGGCGGGACAATCAAGTACATAGTTAAATTTCCAGGTTTCACTTCAGGATTTATAGTATCAACAAGTAGAATTTATTTAATATTTACAGTCTTTTCAGAATACTTAAACAAATTAATAATCACAACTTTCTCCTCTTTTATAATTAGTTATTTACTTTCTTAATCCACTAAATTCTTCGACGAATTATGTTTCCATCTTACAGATTCTGTAGTTCCAATTGGTGTGGCGATATATGTCTTAAAATTTGTTACAGTCCATCAAATGGTGGAGTGTCCTTTCTCAGTCTAGTATGATCTTGTTTTACAAAGACTTTCTGACAATCCTCGAAATGTCGATTTGTTCTCTTCTCTCTCTCCCAATTTTCTATCCGTTTTGTTGCTTTCTCTAAATTTTCTCTTACCTTCATCTTGATCACGTTGCTATCTTCAGTTTTAGCTATTCCTGCTGCCACATGTAAATTTATTGTTCTTCCAAACACAACTTCGAAGGGCGAATATCCGGTCTTACTCTGAACTGTTGCATTTAGACAGAATTCTATCTTCGGAACTATTCGCAACCATCATCGTTTGTCTGTGTCTCCTCTGCTTGCTACTATCGTGTCTCTCACTGTTCGAATAGTTCTTTCTGCCAACCCGTTTGATTGATGTTGAGATGGGCTACTAAATCTTTGTTCGATTCCATATTTCCTGCAAAAATCTTTAAATTTTTCGCAAGTAAAACATTTTCCATTGTCTGTTAATATTCTTTTTGGCTTCCCATATCTATATATTCATTTTATCAACAAGCATTGAACTATGGTCTCGTCGTTTTGAGTTCTAATCTCTGTCAAAGAGACCAATTTCGAAAACTGGTCTACCAAGACCAATAGATATGGGTACATGCTATTCTTGTCACCCACATATGCGATATCCATCACGACTTGCTCTAAAAACTCACCACTTCTTATTGGAATCAACTTCTCTTCTGTTTTTTCACTTAGTATTTTTCTGTGTATACATTCCTGACATTCTCCTATAACGATTTGCATCTCTTTCGCTAAATCTGGTAGCATAAAATGATTTTGGATATACTTCTTTGTCTTTTTAATACCTACATGACATAAATCTCTGTGTATTTTCCTGATGAAAACTCTTCTAATTTGATTCGGAACCAATGTTAACAAACAATTTCCTTCTTTCCTACCACATAACCCATTCTGATAAACTAATTGGTACTTTAGTTGTAATAACTCCTTGGTGATTTCATTCTTTTCACCCTCTACCATCTCCTTTATTTGTTTCAACTGGTTCAACTCTGAGCACTTTTCTTGTTTGTCTTTTATCCATTGAATTGTAGACAGAATCACCACTGTATTGATGTGTTTAACCCTTGCTTTTGTTGATTTTGGTTCTTCGTGTTTTGTTTCACATTGTGCACAGACGTCGTCATATAGCCGTGATAATCCATCTGCATTTCCATGTTCGTCACATTTTCTATACTTCAAATCAAAGTCAAAATCCGCCTTGTTTGCTAACCATGTCTGGAATTGAAGAATTATTGGTTTGGAAGTACTCTTCATATACACCAGTGCTTTATGATCAGTTCTTGCTGTAAATCGCTTGCCATATAAATATTACTTGAAATATAGCATGAACTCTTGTAAAGCTAATAGTTCCTTTCTTGTCACACAGTACCCTTTTTCATGTGTGGTCAAAGTCATCGATGCATATGCGATTACTACTTCTTTCTCTTTTGATATATGACCTAAAACTGCTTCTATCGATCCGAATGATGCATCTGTATCTAAGATGAAATTATTATTCGGGTTCACAAATGCTAATATTGGTACACCACATAGCTTTTGCTTCAATTCGTTAAAATTTCTGTCGCACTGATCTGACCAAAATATGTATTTACATTTTCCACTACATGCACTGTACAAAGGTGCTGCTAATTCGGTATAATTCTTGATAAATCGTCGATAGTAGTTACACAGACCTAAAAATGCTCGTAAATTTCGAGTACTTTTTGGAATCGGAAAATTTTGAATTTCTGCAACTTTCAATTTATTTGTTGAGATACCTTCTTTTTTAATTGTATGTCCCAGAAATACCAGCTCCCCCACTCCGAGTTTGCATTTCCCTGGGTTGACTTTTAAACCTGCTTTCTTCAGCCTATTCAGTACTTCTTCTAATAGTCTCATATGATCCTCCATTGATTTTGAGTAAATTGGGACATCATCTAGGTATATTACTACTCCAGAGAATAGTAAATCTTCAAATAATGAATTCATTATTCTCTGAAACGTTCCGTGTGTTGTTGAAAGTTCAAACGGTACACGGTTAAAACAATACTGCTGTGTTCTTGTGCAAAACGCAGTCTTTTCTTGAGAACTTTCATCCAATGCTACTTGATGGTATGCTTTGCCTAAATCTATACTGGAAAAAATTCTGGAGCCACCAAGAGCATCCATTAACATTTGGCTGTCTGGCATTGAAAAGGAAACTTTCTTTGATACATCATTCAACTTTCTGAAATCTAAACAAATTCGAATACCTCCTTCTTTGGCGTAATGACTAACGGTTTAAAAGTCAATCCAGGGAAATGCAAATTCGGAGTGGGAGAGCTGGTATTTATGGAGCATACAATTAACAAAGAATACATCTCAACAAATAAATTGAAAGTGGCAGAAATTCCAGTTCCATTCACTTGTACATTTCCGTATTATTCCTGCCTTTTCTAATTCTTTCAAAAATCCTTCGATTTGACTTTCTAAATGAATGGATTGCCTTCTTGGATTTAGAAAAATCGGCTTACCTTCTGTTTCGATTTTATGAACCACAATATCCGTAAATCCCAAATTGTATTCATGTTTCATGAAAACATCATCATATCGTTTCACGAGGTTTTCCAGTCGTTTGGTTTGCTCTTGTAACTTCATATCTTTCTCTACTATCACAACTGACTTCTTGGTAGTTTTTTCAAGTTTGATTCCGAATTTATACATGACATTAAAACCTCCAATGACTGCCGGTCGGATTGTTTTCACCACAAAAAAGCCTACCGCATGGCACTCTTCTTTCCATTTCAGCTTCACTGTCATTTTTCCCAAACACTTATGGCCTTCTGAAAACGCTCCATTTAGTATAATTGGTCTCTTTTCTAATCTGGATTGTGAGATTTCCAACCAAAGCATCTCACTTATAACTGAAACACGCGCTCCACTATCCCACAACATTAATACATTGTGATTGTTCAGCTTAACATCGCTCCACCATCCATCATCTGACCCCTCTACTATCTCTGCAATTCGATTTTTTGGATATTTTATGCCGACTCCACAGACGAATGCTCACCATGGAGTCTTTGGCATTTAAATCATCTTCATATTCATCTTNATATGATACGATATCCACGTTTTCTTCATTGTACACATCTTTGATGCATACTACATTAACATTCTTAATATGATTACAGTTTCTGAACCCATGTTCACTTTTTCCACAGATTAAACAACGATTATTTAAAGGGAAATCTTTCCTCAAATGCCCATGTTTTCCACAGCAATAACAATCCCCTCTGGTTAAATGTCCCTCTTCTGGAGTCGAAAGTCTCTTTATTTTGTAATATAACTTCCTTGCTTCGTACCAAGCAGAATGCACCGGGCGATTATATTGTTGTTTATCTTCTGACATTTTACTGGATCCTCTCTCTTTACTTTTATTAAATCTTCCCGATGGTATTCTACGTTCTGTTCTTAATATTGGTTGTCTATCGTTTGTTTCATTCAATCGAGCTGTTTTTCTTCTATGTTCAGGATTCTAATAACTTCTACCTTGATGTTTGTCTTTCTTTGCCATTTCTGCATACGATATTTTGACGGCTAAAACATCATTTCTTTCTTCTTTTGATATGTTGTCCTCATAAATCTTAGCTTCCGCTCTCATTTCGTCCACCGATATGTTAGGTTTGAGAACAAATCGATCCTTCAGAACTTGAGATTTTATCCGCTTTTTCAAAAGTTCATTCAAACTTTCTTCATCACTGTGTTTCCTAAAATTTCCAATTGTTTTCCGAACCCTTAATTCGAATGTTAAGAATCTTTCATTCTCACCTTGACAAATTTGGCTTAGTTTGTCCAATTCTTCCAACAGTGGTATTTTCTTTATAAATGTTTTCTGGAACAAATTTTTGGATTCCACATCTGACATTGGTTTCTTACCCTCTTCTGTTGCATTCCCCCAAACAATTTTCGCTTCGTCTATCAACATATAGCTACACATTTCCGAGAATGTTAATCCAAAAAATTCTGAGTATTGGCATAAGTCTCTATACCATATTTGACCTTCTTCAGAGTCCACTCTTTTGTACTCATTCATTTTCTTCTCGAGGGTTTCCTTAAAGATTGATGACAGTTCTAGTTTAGGAAGCTTCAAAACTTTTATTGGAACACCAGAGTGGTCACCAGTTAAATCTCCAGGTTTCACTTCAGGATTCATAGTATCAGCAAATAGAATTTATTTATTATTTACAATCTTTTCAGAATACTTAAACAAATTAATAATCACAACTTGCATCCTTGTTGAATTGAAAAAAACGTTGCTAAATTCTTCAGACATTTCGATACACCAAAGATTACAAAAATCTGAACTACTATAAATACAGAAAGTTGTAATTAATGCTTTAATTTAGCTAATAAGGTACGTCGTCCAAACATCACTATATTATTAAATACGTTAAACTGCATAAAAAATACATTGATTTATGGGAGGGAGTTTATCAATAAAAAGACACCATGTAGAAAGAAATGAAAAATTTGGTCGTCAGTTTGAAAAATAACTTTGAAGTAATTTTAAATATCTGTAACATCTTTGGAAATTGTTTTTCGGGAACTTAGAATAAATTTTTTTCTTTTATTTTCTAATTTTTAAATAATTTGTGAAATATACTCTTACTATACGAGATGTGTTTTCAAAGTTTTCAAAAGTTTTCTTAGTGAATTTATTGTGGTGACTATTAATATTTCGAATAAAATTAAATTATATACATATTTATCACATAAACATTTAGAATATACTTGAAAAATCAATATTTCCATTTATGAACAAAGAAAAGAAATCGAATAAAAAGGCGAAACGAAAATATTATGTCCATAAGAACAATTACTGTAATTAATAATTAAAAAAACAATTTGTTTACAACTGATAATTATATAAAAAAAGTTTGCAAATTTCTGATTGTATTGATCAAATACTTTTTATAAATCTATATTCAGTGTTTTAACGTAAAATGTTATTAATCGAATTGTATATACTCTATCGCCGCCATCCGGCGAACGAATGATGTCTCTTATGCCCGGACTCAGTCCAACTGCAAGGAGCATCCTCCGACTAATTTAATGCTTTTGCATACAATAAAGGAGCTTTCATGGATCGGTAATCGATATACCTATGACTGGGTAGTTCGATTAAACGAAAGTATGTTGAACCTAGAACTGTTTCGACAAACCTACGACCGGGTAAGAAGATATGATCCCGAATTCTCTCCACACAAGCCCCAAAGACCATAGTGCTAGGTGGCCATATTTCGGATGAATGTCGCCAATCCCTGGATCACTGCAGAAAGGAAATACATATGGGACTGCATCGCGAGGACAATTCACGCTGCACTTGAATGGCATACAAGAATATTTATCACAATTTTTAATGTTAATATTTACATTTTCAAAAATTTATTTGGTATCGCTCTTCATGAGCATTGTCAACAAGATTAAAGGGAGTTTGTGTCAGATCATTTAAACATGTCTTTCCTCTAATTACTGACAGTTCAGGTGACTTTTTCTTGCTCTTAATATATTACCTGTTAATATATACCGCATCGACCAGTTGCACCATATATTCATTATTCAAGTGCATCTTAATAAAAAGATTTCTAATTTCTTATGTTCTACTGTTTGTTTGATATGTTTCTTGATATTTTAAAATTAAGATTAATGATATAAACCTCAATGTCTTGAGCATTTGATCCATCTTCACCGGGTTCCCCATCTTCTCCATTACCCCCATCACCACCAAAATGACCAGGATCACCTCTATTTCTGTCTATTAAAATCATATCTCGATAATCTCTTAATAAAACAATATATATCATACCACTCATACTGTTTCTTCCACTCATCCCAGAAAATCCGTCATTTCCATTTGAGCCATCTGAACCTTGTCGGCCACTGGCTCCAGAAGCATCGATTAAAATGGCGACAGGCTATCATCATTACACATAAATGAGTTACAAAGTCAGAAATAAGCAAGAATAAACATATTAATTGACGACATTTTTAATCACGATTGTACGATATATCCATAAATTAAACATTTAGAACATGACAAAAAAGGAATTTAAAGACATTTTTTAAAAAATCATGAAGAAAGTAAAAACATAATGTAGCAAATTGATAAAAATATTTTTAAACGTTGTATCACACTCTCATTAGTATTTATACGAAAACATTCAAGTACCATTGAGGAAGTGATAAATATTAGATTTATCATGATATTTACTTTGTAATTTAATTCAATTAACATATGTCTAATTTACGTCGTGAGTTCAATAAGTACCCGGACTGACAAAGAAAATGAATTCCAAAAAGGGCCATTTTTATAACACAACAAGCTTAACGTATTAATGCATCATTTTTCAACATAATGTCCCTTTCGCTTCAAATACTTCTGCCAACGAATAATCAACTCAAGAAATGCATTTTCGAAAACTTTTAGGAGGCATGTGACGAATAAATCATCCACGTCAACCTTCAAATGGTCGTTGGTTCTAAACTGGATGCCTCTCAAATGGTTCTTTAGATGTATAAAAACGTACAAATCGCTCGACGCAAAATCTGGATTGTACAGCGGATGATCCAACACCTTCAGCTGTGGCCCAAGAAATGTCATATGTGTGCACTGGAGCATTGTCGTGGAGAAACCATCGTGGCGTAGCATTCAACTTCCGTCTATTCTTTCTGGTGGTTGCCAAGAGTCGGATTTAATAAGCAACTCTGAGAGTCTTCAAATTTTCATTTTAAATAGCAGGTTTCCGTCCACGGCCATCATCATCTTTGAGGGTGTCATCTCCTTCTTGAATTTTTTTGAACCAACGTTGTAACATACGTTCGTTTATGGTTCCATCACCTAATGCACCGTTGATATTAAGGGCGGCCTCCGATGCTTTGTGGCCAAGTTTGAGTTCATATAA
This sequence comes from Girardia tigrina, assembly GCA_001938485.1. Classification (NCBI taxonomy): domain Eukaryota; kingdom Metazoa; phylum Platyhelminthes; order Tricladida; family Dugesiidae; genus Girardia; species Girardia tigrina. The sequence continues at coordinate 7,250 of MQRK01208178.1, read as the reverse complement.
AAAATGCTCGAAATTGCGCTTTTTGCATATTGACAACTATTTAAATAAACACGTTATTTAAAGTTAATATTTAAACATAGTATCATAGAAATAGAGTTTTTCATAAGCTTTAAAATTATTTATAAAACATAAATAAATGATAAAGATTTATTTCAAAACATAATCAAAAATCAAGACCATTCAAAAAACGACATTATTTCTTAAACAACCTAATATATAAGTAACATTTAATATATTTGATTCTAGATTATTATTACCATAAAATTATTATAACAATGAAGTTTAGTTATATTAACCTTGTTAAAGGCCTGTTGGGCCATACGTTCAGCAGTAACTACGTCCATTATGTCAACATTGTTGAGCCAAGTTTGGCTGCGTTTAGTATCCATTTTTTTAATTGGTCGTAAAATCTAATAACAAAGATACATTAGACATATTTTATAAATTACTATCGTACTTTTATTCGGTAATCATGTCTATCAACGGTTTCTTGTATTTGAGGTAGGTGCGAAAAACTGTTTGTATTCCGTTTCCTTTCTACAGATTCGGTTAAAATACCAGCTGGAGCAGACATTTGGGTCTCTAGAAAAATTGGAAGCCAGCGATCATCCCCAGGTGATAAGTCCATACAGTTTCCTATACTGCCAGATCCAAATGTAGAAATACTTGTGGCCCTTCTAGACGAGCGTTTGCCTTCTGAATATACAGATTGCATCGGCGAAGGATCTGGGGCTAGACTGTTTCGGTTGACTGATTTTCTATTTTTACTTGATTCTGGCGAATGGAGTGATATTCTTCTGGTATTGTGGTTCAAATAAATGACCTTATACAATAAATAATATTTTTCAGATTAAGATTTTAATACCTTTTTACTTTCCGGATCATACATCTTCTGTATATCTGGAGGTAATCCTATTTCCTCGCCTATACCCATATTTAAAGGTAGCATCTTTGCTGGTCCATACGGTGGTAAGAACACGTCATCAGTTTCTCTACGAGACCAAGTCTCTTTCAATTTACTGGAATTAAGATCAGACCCAAGATTTGGCAAAGAGTGCTCTTGAAAATGTTCCTAAAAACAATAACATTTATTGTTTAATTACTGAAATCAATTAAAAAATTCAAAAACTATTTAAAATGCAAATTATTTGTTGATAATGAATAGATCTAAAAATAACGAAGTCGGGCTAAAAAACCGCTAGAAAAAGCTGATTGACAACTTTTATGAATAGAATTCGGGCTATTTTGGGAAATGTTTATGGCTGCAAACAGAACTGCCCAAATTCCTATACCCTCCCCCGTTGGAAACTGCCTCAGCGACAGATTCACAGAGGTGAAATAAATAAACGAACGCATTAGCACCAGTCGCAAAATATTCTCGTTAATGATAGAATGTACTTTTATGTACGGTAAACTAATGGGATAATTGATTAATGAAATGTTCACATCCTCCTTCTACCTATCAAACTCGGATGCCAATAGTAATCAAACAGTATCCTAACTCGGATCATTGTAATAAGCAATCAAGTAAACAAGAAATTCTTTAATGGGAAATTTTACTAAACATATTTAAAGTCAAATATCACTGACTACTAAATAATTGAGATGAAATAAAAATAAAATTTAATTAATTATTAGTTATAATACCAATTTAAAGACAGATTTTAAAGGAGGATTTGTGATGATCCATAGGGTGGTCGACACTGTGAGAACATGGACAAAATCAGTATGAACATTAAATGCATTTTTGTAAATGGATAATTTATATAATTTATGGATAATTTTTATAACCATTTATCTTACAGACGAAAGAATTGATCGTACATAAAATATTTATTCAAAATAATATGTTAAAATTAAAAAAAACATTTAAGTATGAATATAAATATAATCGATATTTTATTATTGATTTTTCCATAATTTTAATAGTTTTATCATATTATATATTTTGATGTTTTGCGACTATGAATATTAAATTCGTATTTAATATTTGAATGGTAACAAATACTGATGGCGTAGCTATGGGATCTCCATTAGCACCAACTTTAGCTTCAATTTTTCTTTCTAAAATTAAAGACAAAATTGAGTCATATGAAGGCATAAAATAACGCTTGTATAGACGCTATGTTGATCTCTTTTTAGTGTTTGAAAATAAACAACAGGTTGAACCTTTTCTGAATTGCACGAATTCTCAAAATGCAAACATTAATTTCACGGTTGAATATGAAAATAATAATTGTTTACCTTTCTTAGACCTTTTGATAGAGAGAGTAAAAAGTACTCGTCTTTGAAATTTGGATTCACAAAAAGAAAACAGATATGGGTTCATACACAGCGCTCAATAGTTTCTGTGAATCCAAATACAAAATAAAATGATTAAAGCTTTAATCTTTAGATGTTGGACACTATCTTCAACTTTTAGTAAGAATAATGAAAGTACGTACAAACACCATCCTCTTCTACTTCTGTCTCGATTATTCTTTATATAAAAGGCCGAAATAATCCGGGCAAATAATTCTTTTAATACTTGATATTTCCACAAAAGATTTAACCTTGATTTAGAGATATTCGATCATACATTCTTTACTAATTTTAGATTTAAAATCTTAATGTTAATTAATACATTTGGAGTTTGTAAAATCTGAGATCTCTATGTGGTCCATCGAATTTTATTTATTTAATTTTATATTATAAATAATTGCCATTACAATTGGACATTATTTTTCTTTTGATTCTTCAAACACTATCTGATCTTTCTTAAGAATTCCTTTCTAACTTATTTTAAATTTTCTTTAGCGTCGAACTTTCTTTTAATGTAAACTAAAAGATTCAGTTTTCCTAATATTTTCCTAAACTTCCATTTTAATTTCTTAATTCTGATCAAGAAATTATAAATGAAGCATCAAGTTTGTAAAATAAAGCTTCAGTTACTTATCGAAATTTTATATCTGTTCAACTAGAATTTATGGCTTTTAATGCCATATTACTTATCTTATCAACTGGAAAATTAAAGAAAATCTTTCGTTTCTACAGTATGTTCTCTTCAAAATTCTCTACTTCTATTAAGGTAGTTTCCTTTTAATATTAGCTGAACTACAACAACCGCAACACCAATTTCTAATCTTGTCTTTTTATCTTAGCTTATTATTCTTTTCATCTTCAACTTAAATTTCGTTTCCTCTTTGTTACTTTTTATTGTGTTTTCGTTGACTATAGATATGTATATAAAAACTAATAAAAAATAAATACATGAAAAAGGTGGATTGACATAATTACAAAGGCCAATGAGCCATGTCGACCATGTGGAAGTGACTTAATTTATCATATTGAGGAGTAACATAAACCATCATATAATATAAAGATAAACATTACCACATACATATACAGGGTGTCCCAAAAATATGTATACACATTAAAAATTGAATTTTATTTATGTTTAACTTTCATTATATTTAATATAAATAGTTTTTTTTAACATAAATAGGTTTTTTGTAGATT